>VXBC01005316.1:199606-216569 GCA_013399945.1 Ploceus nigricollis | reverse complement strand
ATTAAAAATTATTCTTAATTAAAATAAGGATTTAATTTAAAACTTATTTGCTTCTTAAATTCCTAGACCGTTTGCAAATACATAAATGCACATTTAAAACTGGTAAGATACTATTTTTTTAATTCATAGAGAATTATCTACAAGGAGTTTAAGAAGCAGATTATGTTAGATTGATAAGGTATAAATCAAAATTTAACATGATAACACTTGCTACTCTATGTCAATCCCCCCTTTCAGCTTTCCAAAACCTCTTTTCTTCCTGTGAATGGGTTTCAACCTTATCACAAATACCCAACAGATTTATGTATCATTTTGAGGATTTAGAGAATGTCTCAGAAAACAGAAAATAAAATCCTGATGTCCTAACTAATTTTCAATACACATTTGAGTGTACAAGTCTACTCCTTTAGTAATATCTTTCTCATGTTTTGTAATTCCAACATTTAAATTCTAACATTTAAATCCCACTGAGAGATTTGCCACATTAATGCATATTAAACAAATCAACTGCAGTAAACTTATAAAATATTTACAACCTGATCATTGTTGCATAGACAAAACTTAAAAGCAATATAAATACAACCATTAGCCAGTATATACAGAAGGGGGTATGATGAAGGCTCTGAAGAATGAAGCAGGATTTCCAGTAGATTTCCAAAAGGAAACAAGTGTGCAAAAACACTCTGAAGAATAGTGCAGCGATCTAATCTTTCAGCCTGCACTAAACTTCTTCATCAGAACTTCATCTATATTAACTCCTGCTTTCTACACCTGAACAGCACATGTTCAATGAGCAGAACTTGATAGAGCAGAATGCTGGATGAAAAACAATGAGTGTTCTTAAATAGGCAAAGAGTCAGAAAGAGAAGCCTTCAAATATGTCAGTACTGCGTTATCTTAAAAATACAGGTACAAATGATATGGAGCTAAACAGGATTTAAAGGTAATTTCTTTGGTAATCTTTTAATTTCTGGCATTGTTTTCTGAAATAAAGGGTTTTCTGCTTCTGAAAGCATTTAAGGAGAGTAAAAAAAAATATAGCTAAAGTACATGATGCATTTAGCAAAGCTGATTCACCAGTGGAACCAGCCTACTACAGATCTCTCAAAATTTCTTCTCTAGAAGAAATCTCCTTAATAAAATTTTATTTTATATCTAAAATGAGAAGAGGAGAAAGAGCACCCTCATAAGGAACAGCCAGAGGATGAGTGGCAGATGAATAGTTTTCTCTCATTTTTTAAATAGGATTAAAAGTAACCAAACGACAAATCTCCAACATAGTGCAAATTACAGCCGTTGAAATTAAAATGACCCCACACAGCCAGAAAGGTGTAGCACTGCTGAAATTTGACAGGTATTAGCTGGAAGAAGAAATGCTGGAATTTGTACAGCTCAAATCTTCATAATAAAACAATCACCTTTAATATAGAAAAGCCTATTTGAGAAGAGCAATTACACAGATTTAGGAAGAAAAGATTGCACTTTGTTGCTTGTCATGTTAGAAGGTACAGGCATATTTGTTTAGGAATAACAATAAAACAGCTGATGCCACTGCACTGCTATCAGCATACACTATCATTTCAGCAGCTACAAAAGACAAAAAAGTAGACTAAAAAACAGAAAAGCTCACCACTTCTTCATGCCTGCATTTTCTCACATTAATTCCATTAATCTGTTATTAAAAAGATAAAGAGAAGACTTACTCTACATTTCATAAGCATAGATTTCATTTCACTTTTCTAGAAAAATACAGACAAAGTAATGTGCAGTTTTACTCACCTGTAGAATTGCATCTCCTATAAAGAGCAAACCTGAAAGTTCCGCTGAAAACAAAAAGCATATTTTTCACTCACTTTGTACAAAACATCCAACATTTTGTGTACAAGAATTCTTATTTAATTTAATACTTTTGCATCACCTTTTAAAATTTCAAACAAAAACATGATAAAAACCCCAACATAAAACTTCCAAATAAATTACTTGTGTTTTCTTTTTTAAACCCAAAATACTTTTGTATCAGTGTCACTATAAAAGAGGCTATTCAGCCCAAGCACACGACTATGAAAGTTCATCCATCAGTCACTAGCACCTTTCAGGCCATTCTGGTAAGGAGGGGCATATTTTTCTGAATAGAAAATGACTGCAGGACTAGGTCTTATTTGCCTGTGAGAGATAATTTCTTACAAAGAGAAAAAAGCAACATGGAGACTCCAGAGATCCTTATGAATAACAAATTTAATTTTTAGGTTTTTACCAAAGATAAAGGACCCTTTAGATCTTGCATCTTTGATAAACTCTGATAAATAACAGGGATTATAAATGCTGGACAACACTCACATATGCTGAAGAGGTAGAAAATCAATATGTTGTAAAAAAAACACCAGCCAAACTGAATGTGATTTTTTAAACAAAGCTGCATCACAAAGATATTTATAAAATCTAATTCTACACTTCCCATTTTTAAACACTGTGTTTCATTTCAGAGCTATCTCATTCAAATACACCTTATAAGCATATCAAAAATATAACAAAGATTATTTATCTGTAAAGGGATTAATAACCTTTGAGAACATGAACATGAGAACTAAGGGATATTAACAGATTTCATGCAATTATTACCTACAGTATTCCGTATTAACATAGAAGATACTGTCTGGAAAAAGCTAGTATTGGACTTGATCCAAAAACTTTACTTATTTACATGAGCTGTAAAACTGGAATCAATATTGATTAAATTATGATACTCAAGTCCTTGTTTGATGGAATGGTCCTATTAGCTATATTTAACAATGGATGGTTAAATTATTGCAGGACAGATATTCAGATTTATTTTGAGGCATAGGCTTTGGGTAAAACAGCATTTTCTCTATCAAAGTTCTCTAGTCCAGGAACACAGCATGACACTTTCCACATCTCTAGACAGCAGTCTCCTGCAAAAGATATGTCCCTTAAAACTAGCTCTGCAAAAATCAGCAGTATTTTTATTGAAAGCAGTAGTGAAAATTATATCACAGCTAGGTATTGGGGCTAGAAACAATGCAACAGCTACTGCAGCAAAAAAACTAATGACAGAAATAAAATTGCACTTCAGTGTGCTCAATTAAACTTAAGTATATCTTTCTTATTTTCCTGCAGTGCTTAATAGCATTTTAATAGCTACTGCATGTAATATATGCCACATCTTTATGTATTAGTTACATGTATACTGAAAAGACTGTAGTCACAAGTATAAATTCTTAAGGTTAACCTTATTGCCTTCCTTAGGGGTTCATTTCATGCTATTCCTTATTCTCCCTATATTCTCCCTAACTTCAACTTTCACATCTACCTTTCAGGGTTGGCTTTTGTCTCTCAATATGCTGATTCTTCCATACATTTCTATCTGAGTGGGTGAGTAAGAGACTTTTTTTTTTATATTGGCACATTTTAGTTGAGGAGAAGCTGAGTTCTAGAATTATTGCATTACAGATGGAGGGAAATATTTCCAAGTTTGCATGTCTGGCCTTACACAAATACAAACATAACGAAGATATTAAGTACCATATTAGTACTGGTTCACAACCTTCCTCCTTCATACTTGTGCACATCTTGAGCTGTTTAACTATTATCCATGTATCATTCCAATAATGTCAAAATGTTGCCAGTTAAATCAATACAGAAATTCAGCACTAGCTCTGTTGCTATTAAATACAAGTGTGGCCAAGACTTTATGCAGTACTCAAAGTACTCTCAATACGACCTGAGTAGCCAGGTTAAAAAGTCATGCATTCTCCTGCTGTGTTACTATGATTTAAGAGCCAAACATTTAATCTGCTACAGCTTCCAGACAATAACTACTGGGAAGTCAAAGCCACTAAATCATTGCCTTTTGTTAAATTTATTAAACATTTTCATTCTATCGATACTTTCCTGTTTCTTCTCTATACTTTCTATTTATTTTCTAATACTTTCCTATTACATTTCTATTTTCTAAAAAAAAAAAAAAAATTGAAGACTTTAAAAACTATTCCAAATATCAATTCTGTACTTTTTCAGAAAAAGTTTCTGAGGAAGAGAGAGATCATAAAGACATGGGAGAGAAAGGCTTCAGCAATAGTATTTGTTTAACACTGACTGAAGAATCTCAAGATTGAATACATCTTTCTTTAAAGGGAACATTAAAGTACAGTGTAATAAGCTGATACCCAATACCCACCTCTTTGTTCTTTGGAAATCTTAGAAATTACCACTGGAATATTATGTTCTGCTCCACCCTGAAAACAAAATAAATGGCAATCTTAGTCAGTCATTAAAAATATCTTTCTGCTTAAAGTTATATTTTACCCTTTCTCTAAATGCAGTTTTTAGAGAGAATGAGCAAATAACTCTGATTCTGCACCTGCTCTTTTTTTTAATGAATATTTGACTGTGATTAATTCCTTATCGTCTCACATAAAGAAGTTCTCAGTTGCCATCATTAGCTCAGGAAGTGAATTCAGAACTCTACCAGACTTGAAGGACATCAGTTTCTGTGAATTCTGGAGAGCCTAATGTATGAAATGTGTCCTGTAAAAGCAGAATGGACATCCAACTATAATGGCAATCACACTGTGACCACTTAGTTTTCATGCTGGCAAGAAGGAGGTAAACAAAAGCACAAGAAAGAAGGTTTGGACTTTTCATGTCAAAAGCAGCCTTTATTTGTTTCTGTCTGTCACACAAGCACAAAGAGTGAGGAAAGCGGTGGCGTAAGTAATAAGGAATAGAAAAAGAAGCATTAAGAAATGGAACAGTAGGTGTTCAATAAATGGGGAGAAATAAAGGAAAACCAGATGATAGTTTCAACAGTTCGACAACAATTCAATGCTGTTGCTTCATTCAATTTACCCTGTTGGGACTGGAAATATTTATGGTGCTTAAGAACAAAGTAATAAAAATAAACCTTAAATGAAAAGGAAATTCAAAGGAAGGTAAAGGCAAATACAGAGAGAGACACAAATACTTTTTCCTCTGCCAAGAGCATCAAAGTATACTCTCAAATGCAAGCTGTACAAATTCAGATCACCAGAAACCAATGTCTGCCACACTTGTTTTGCCTAGGAATGGACTGGTTAAGAGTTTGATTACTCTTCTTTTCAGCAGACAGATTTTACTGTGTTAAGTTGTGAAAAGAACTGACAAAGGTATTTCAATCCCTAAGGAACAGCACACACCCTTCCTCATGCAATATCAAAGTGTTTGAAACTGAACAGACTCCTGCACTCAACACCTCTTTCTGTCATGGAATAAAGATTAATTTTCTGTGTAGCCACAGAATGCTAAATAGGATAAATATTCCTTTTGCTAGTGGCTATCAACGCAAATGGCCCTAAAAACACTGAGTTAATAGGGATCTCAGTAATATTACAACAATTATATGTCTACAGGTAAAGTTCTCACATTGCATGAGATGAGTGTTGACAAGCATGGAACATATCAGTATTATAATGTGTTGAATGTCTTTCAATAGTTTTCACCAGAAGAACAGCAACAGTAAAAGCTGGCTTCACTGCAGATAATGAGTTCAAGCTCACTAAATTAATGTTTTAAGCTATACCCTCCAAATTTTCTAGTCACATGCAAATTTAATTTCTTCAAAACTTCTCAAACAAACAGAAAAAATAACTGGGTCACTTTCTTCCCTAACTTCCAATGTTACACACATTGGAAGCTTAGGAAGCCAGGATACGTACTTAAAGCCCAGCAAAGAAGTTTGAGGTGAAAATGGCCGCCCTGCCTCCTTAGATCTGAGGCTCCATTAAAGTAGGAAATCACTTTTATTACTAAACTAGCCTGCAATGCATACAACATGATTATTCCTCTCTCATTGTATTGAATCTACCTAAATCCATTTGCACTACAGATCTGAGGAAGCTTTCAGTAGTGTCCTACTGAAAAGAATTATCTCCTCTCATTGCATCCGTGTCTGATCTTATGAAGGCTTCTTTTTAAATTAATAAAAAGATGTGGTACCTGCTATTCTAAGAAACAAAAAATCAAATCTGGAAACAGCAAATAGTTGACCAACTATCTATACCCAGTCACTGTTAGCAATTTGTAGCAAACTGTATATTCTGCCAGCATCTTGTTGAAAACCACTTCAGGTTGACACTGCAGCCTTGCATCCTGCACTCTCCATACCTGATTCTCTGTCCTGTAGAGGAAAATGTGTATGGTTTTATGGTCTCAGAGGATACTCTTCTGAAGAAACCTCTGGGAATAGAGGCAACTTTTCCACTGCTTTAAATTTTCTCTTCCTCCAGTACGGACATGTAGTTATAACCTCAGACCGGAGGATGGACAGAAATACATCAAATAGTGGTGTTGAAGACTTAATGGCTCAGACCTCTACCAGACTCTAATAATGATCTTTGTCAAGCAAATTTTCTTTGTCATTTTTCCTTGAGCAGGGATAAACCTGAAATGACAGCAGCTTCCCACCTGCAGAGGTGGTACTGCTAGAAGAGGAAGAGGAAGCTCTAATCTCTGGCAGCTGTTTGAAGGTCACTGTCCTGAATGTTGGCCACTACTGGTGAGAGGTCACCCACACCTCTTTTCAAAGTGTCACACGATACACTCCTAAAGATTTTTTCTTATCTCAGTTTTTATGTGCGAGGTTTTTTTTCAGAAGTTTTTGACATATGAAAAATAGGGCAATTGAAAGCAGTAACATTTATTGACAAAGGCTGGGGTTTTTGGTTCTAAGTATAACAAGGAAATTAATTTTTTATGTTCTACAAAAAAGAGTTTATAAAAGATCAGACCAATTGTTGGACTTTACCATCATCAGCGTGAGACAATGTAGGGGACTATGACTTGATACTAAAAAGAAGCATGTCCACTAGCAAGAATAGCTTTAAGGTCTATGGACACTGAATTTTTTAATTGAGTTAAATTGGAAAGTCAAACTGAATCTCAGAAGATCTCTGATGCTGTTCACCATTTTAAAAGAATGATCAAAACAGAGGCAGGATAATGGCAGTGTACTGAGTCCTGGTAGCCAGAAGTCAGACTGTAACCAAAAACCTCAATTTGTTTAATGAACTATCAGTTTTGTTGCCTATTTCTTCAGGAACACTACACTCCAGTAATTGAAAAACAGGATGTTCTTTCAGAAATCACACACTGAGCAGCATCTTTTGTCAACGCTCTGCATCTCAAACTTGTCAGAGATGTGATAAATGACTGAAATACCACACTTCCCAAATTCTATGTCTACGTCCATGGCCATTCCTTCACACACAAATATTTAACAGGAGGCTTCAGAAAATAGAAGATTGTTCCTTCAGAAGAATGTAAACCAGAGCAGATCTTCTTCAAATTCAATCACAGTTTCACCACTAACTTCAGCTAAGACATACAGCCAAACACCAGGCTTTCAAACCCTAGAAGAGTGGATTATAATCTATTACTTAAAGGGCTGAAGTTTAGGTCTTGGACAAAAGTCAACCTTACAATCAGGGTTTTTCTTAAGCAGATATCTGAATCTCTGATTTTTACAAATACAGTTGGATTACCCAGTTTACAAGAGAAAAGAAGAGTTTACCTCATAGACAGATAAAAAAAATTCTTAGTTCAATTTTGGAATTATTAAGAATTTATCATCTGCTCTTCAGAAAAAGAAAAATTCCAAGGGTTCAAAATGCTTGCAGTGGGATAAGACATTTTCAAAATTTATTCAAGAGAAAGTTGAACGGTGACTTTTTCATGTGAGTTTTCTGACAGTAAATGGATGTTTTAAGTTAGCAGGAAAAAAAAAGACGTGATACTGCCCCAGACCTGACAGTCCAAACTAGGCAAATTCATAACAAAGCCCAAGAAAGTGTTCTTAAGTGAGTGCCATTAATCACTGTATTGCTGTAATTAACACCTCAGATAAACAGCATCCTCTGACATATATCACAGCCAGAAAGCAAGTCCTCAAATAACCCCTATCTTTAATTAGTCTGGGAGTAGTAAGACAACAGAAACTACTGTAGTTTGAAGGGCTATGAAAGTTACTGACACAAGGAGGAGAGGCCTCAGTGCTTCTCACTCCTTCAGGGTGACTTGTAGACCTCTACTTTCTGGCACAAATTCAAAATAATTACATTTCTATTTAAAATTAATAACAAATATAAGTTTTTTATTAAAGTTCAGGAATCTTACAAAACAAAACAAAAACATGGCAGCAAACTTGTATTCACCTGTAAGAAGCAAACCATGATTGAATTTTAAACAGAAAACTGGCACTTTTCAGAGTATTTGGAACAGACATGTCATTTCATGCCATAAATAAAAAGTCCATTTCAGTGAGTCTTCATAAAGTTTGCCTACTAAATTAAAAAAGAAAAATTACTGTAAGTTCCCATTCTAAGTTGTTTCTTACATTAGTTTAAAATTATAATAATAGAATTTATTAATTAATTTTTTTAGATTGTGTTGGCTATCCAAATGCTTGTCCATCTTTGTGAGAATGTAGAACTACTAATAAAGGAACCTAGCAAAAATGTCCCACAAACATTGATTTTTTTTTTTTTTAATAATAATTTTAAAGTAATAAATCCTACTACCTGAAACACATTGACAGAACGTCCTGGACCACAGAATTCAACTTTTCACTTCCGTTATCTAATCTGTGCCATCCAAGCAAGTTTGAGTTTCCTTTTTTTAAAGAGAATTCTTTGCTCTTTAATGACATTTTTGAAGGGATTTCATCACCTGATCATAAATTATTTTAAAAAATTAAAAATTGTCTATTCACCCCTAACTTTATGGATCTTCACCTTTCCAAAACTTTGGTTAATTTTGATCAAAATATCTATGATATAAAATAATTGTAGAAAATAAACATCTTAATCCAAAAATTTAAGAATAACTTAAGTCTATTAATTTAAGAAAGACCATTGCACACTCTCTATTTAACTTATATTTCTAAATGATGTTTTATTTTATGCAATGTACATAATACTTAAATAATGTGATCTTGAGATTGTCAGTGATGTTAATTCTAAACGATAACTCATTGTAAAGTATAAGTAAAAATCGAGTTTACCGACTCTTGAGATTTGCTTTCTGATCATCTAAAGTCCTTACTGTAACCAGTTATTTCTTAGCAGCATTTAAATAAAACCTCATTTACCCATGTACTTGATTTTACACTGACATTCATTACTTCATCACTATTCAGTGTACTGCAACCTATAATGATGCCAGAGGAAAAAAAATCTTAAATGTTGTTGACCAAACTGATGAGAAACTTTAGTGACAAAATAGCAATTAGTTTTCCTTGAACAGAGGTCTTCATGGGTCAACAAGATAACACCAAGTGCACAAAGACATTTTTAAAAATTAATACTTCTATTCAGTCATATTCTTATCAATGACAACACAAATGCACATTAATCCTTCTTATGAGTCACTTATAAGGTCAGTACTAGCAGATGTCATAGGAAAATCTATACTTTCACTTTATATGCATAATTTAGGCCTCTTTGCATTCATGTGAAGTACACTTCATTTTTTCCATTGCTATCTTGAGACTGAGAACTGCTGTGTTTAGAAGATAAAATTAATCTTGTGTTGTCTACACTCAGACTCAAAACTAAGGTAAGGTTTTCAAAATAATAGATTACTATGACAAAAATTATTAACCCTTCCTCCCTCTCCTAAAAGGGATCACCTACACTTGTATACATTCTTAAAATCTTACTGACAAAAGCAAAAACATGGTAACATGATAAATTGCTGTCTGGGCTTGATCTACAGAAAGTTAAACAATACGAGCACTCAACAACACTTTCTGTCCCACTAATGAATTGCAGTGGATTAATGTGATATTCTTTGTAGCAGAATTGATGATGAATTTATTGGCTGTTCCTTGTGCCTGCCACTGTAATTTAGCATTCATTAAGAACTATTTAAATTAGAGAAAAGCTGAACACAAGTACAGTCTATACAGTTGAAAACACTTCACAACTTTTAAATCAAACCTTATTACAGAGTTGGTCAGCTTGAATTTTACAGGAATGATTGCCTTCCATTCTGTAGGGCAGCATAGTTCTGGTTGCCTGCTCTGACAGTATCTAACATACAAGAATATGTTTCCTGTCTTGTTTCTAGTCCTCTAAAATAGTTTTGACTCATTAACAGTAACATTGATTATATACAAAGACATGCTTTGTGTAATATGCAATAAATAGACCAAAAATATCATCTTACCTTTATACTTAATCCAAATCCTCCTACAGTCTGTCTTCTAATTGTTACTGTTCTTTCCTGAAAAAAAGAAATCAAGTTTTGCTAGATTTAATGTCTTCTGCCAAAACAACTATATTCATACTTCAATAAGTTTTTTCAACATTGATTTTTGTTGTTCTAATGAAGTTCTGAGTTCCTGAACTGAAAATCCCATGAAACCTATTCTGCACAGGAAAAAGACAAAGCCTGGAAGAAAAGAAGAGATCCAGTCTCAAAAAACAAACCCAAAAAAATAATTTGTTCAATTCACACCATCCTAGCAAGTACTGCAATGCTTTGAAAAACCCAGAACTTTGGAGTTGGACAATTATGGTACAACACACACATTTCAGAGGTTAAGGCCTTGACTAGTTCTAAATTGGTCCCACCTGGAGGTTTATCACTACATGTTGAAGTACATACACTGCACTCCTGCAGTGCATTTTCCAATTCAGTTTCATCTGAAAGGAAAACAACTTGTGCATGCCAAGACCACTCATTGATGTTAACCAAAGCCTAACAAGTGCACGCGTTGCACGAATTCATTTCAAAGCACAGTAATGATCCAAATTTAAAAAAAAAAAACCAAAACCACCAGAAGCTAATACAAAAACAGCCACTGTTGAGTCTCATACCAATGGTTTAAAAATCACAACCCATAACCTACAACTATTAAAAGCAGCCCATCTTTTTCCTTTTATTGGTTGTCTAAATATTTGTTCCGTAAAAACTGTAGGCTACTATTTGTCTCAGATATGAACATTTACAAAAAGACTTTTTTGGGTTTTTTCCTACTCTGTCTGTTGACTTTATAACTATAGATCATTTAGAATTAGTATATTTAGGTAGTGGTAAAATAATGTATTAGCAGATATACCATATATCCAGATTCAAATATATCAATTTTATAGATTTTTGAGTGTCCTCTACATGTGGTCTAGATTTTATACTCATTTAATTATATCTATTGCATGGCATAATTCTGCATGCATGTTACATTTAACTATATTTATTTCAGCACAATTAGCATAGATGGTCAGTGTCAGTCAGATTTGCATAGATCATCAGGAATGTAGCAGTGACAGAAAGGAGGAAATACATACAGATGTATTTTTTTTTTCCTTAATTCATTTACAGAAAGGAAAATAAAGGAACTACCACATAAAAGTTTTGGAAAACTGTTATTGCAGAAATTTGGTGAAAATCAAGTAACTTTGTTTCTTTTTTCATATTTGTGACAAATATGAACTGAGTAACTGTAGAAAGAGCAAGCGTAAACTCATCCAACGTTTTGGACTGAAAGACAAAATGGATTGCCTAAAATGAGACTACCATTTATTAATTTAGGCTACTGCTTGCAAAATGCAAAATGCAAAATACTTGTAAATATGTATTCTAAGAAGAAGATATATATTTTGCTGTTAAATAGCTAAACATTTCAGTTTTTATTTTTAACATAAACCTCTAAAAAGGAACTTTCATAATGCAATTCCCACAGGCTGGGTTCAGGCCACAGACTGTACTTAGAAAGCCTAGAAAACCTCTTGTCTGTCACAGTATCAGATGCAGGTAATGGTGCTGACAATATATTCAGGATAAACCAATACAGGCCACAGTCTCATGTGCGGTCCAAGATGAGTTTACATAAATGAACAGAAAACACTCAGCTGTGGCTCCACTGGGAGCTGTATTTTTCCTGTTAATTTTATCTTGTTTCCACTTCCAGCTTGTGCTGAACATGGAGTTAAGAACATGAACTTGACTTGTACACTCTAGTCAATATAGTCTGTTATTTTTTGCTATACATGCTCAAATCAAATAGAACACATTTGTGCTAAGATGACATTGAAAAATAGCAACCTTTCACTAAACTGGCTTGAACTGGCTAGTGTTACATCAACCATGAATGGAATAAAGGACAACACATGGATTAAATTTCAAACAAAGTAATATTCTCAGTGAAAAACATGTAACTTCATAAAATTTGTAGTTCATGATATGTCTGTAATACTGTAAATACTGGCATCTGAATATATTTTAAGCTGAAGCCACACTTTAAAAAAAACTAATAGAAAACTATCCTGAAGAATATTTCTGTCCTTGTTGTCTTTCTTAGCCCAACAAACGCCTATAAAAAAGTACCCACAAAAAAGAGTCAATAAAATATACTCTTTAGTTTTCACTCAAGCAAAGGCAGAATCAAGACAATCCTGAAAACACCTGATCCAGGGTCTTCTGTGAGTTTGCCAGCTCTGTCTGACAGAAAACTAGAAAGATTTCACACTGGAGTTCAACATTACTTCTTTATATGAAAAAAAGTCATGCTAGCATGGAAGATTTCTGAATAGGCAAAACTGTATAGAAGTAAGGAAGGAAACCAGAAAAATTTCAAGACACTTTTTCAGCACAACATAATTTATCAGAGGGTTTTGTCTAGTATTTTTTCTAGTTTCTTTTCTATCTCCATTGAACTTTGATCTTAAATATTTTGGGACCAGACAGTTACTGAACTGAATTTCACTTCAAAAACATATTGCAAACTAGACTCACTTGAGTGATGAGTAATGTGCAGGGAAGGCACTGCATTGTATTTAATCTAGGCTAAGTCAACACACCTCTCAGTCTTACAATAAAGAAGTAATACCTTGCTTATTTGCAGAATTACATTTTCTTTACATCAAGTTAGCTAGCAATAACAAACATGCTAATGAACTTCAAAAGTACAAATCAGAATTACATACAAGTTGCATATTTCTTTAGTAAACCATCAATAATCCCCTAGTCTGCAATTTAAAACCTCATATAAACCTTATAGTGAAACAGCTTTTCCAGAACAGATAGAAGCATCAGACATTTCACACACCTGAATTTTGGTTTGGGATAAAGCCCCAGCTCTAATCTGCCACTGGTCAATGCAAGTTTATTTCTGTAATCGATAAATTTTTGTAATCGATAAAGAAAAATAAACACATTCAATCCTGGCGAGTCAAAGCAGGTGTCCAAATTAGGTATTAATCAACTTCATCAAGTATAGAGGGAGGATGTCAAATTTAACTTGAGAAAGACAAATCCCTCCCTTTTGACTTACAAAGTAACTTGAATAAGTATTTCGATGATAGATACTTGCCTTGAAATGTTTTGGCAGAAAACTCCTTTGTCCAAGTAAGTCTTTTTGATTTGCACACGACTTATTTTATGTAACCCTTAAAAACCCCAAACCAAGCCTACACTTTCATTGCCATTTTCAACCCAGGTGAATGGAATATATCTTGTGGGTAAAGCAATATATTTTAATGTAAAGTGTTTTTATTACAATGATTAATGCACAAAAGAAATTTAACCAGCAATCTGAAGCAAATTATTTTGTTCTGATGCCTTTAATTAGCATTTCAAGTGAACAATAACAATAATAAAATGCTTTTCTCTGGTCTAATAGCTTTAAGTTCTTAAAAAGATTTATAACTATTCGTTAATAAAACACAGCAAGAACTCTGGAGGCAAAAAATTTTGTACAAGCAACGAAGTGCTCTAAGTATCCTGACTGACTATTTTGTTGTTCAGGTTAAAAATACTGATTTTCTATTGATTCTCTATTAGTATTTTTATGCTTTCCCCTCTTTTTGTACTACATGATAGTCTATGAATTTGCAGTGGTTTTGCAAATTCCTAAAGCAACTTCATCTCCAGGTTTACAAAATAAAACTTGGTTGAGATGAAAAGATACTTAGTTCACTATCAAGACTACACAGTGTTCTGTGAGCTTGTAATTCCATTTTCACATTTGTTATCTACATTATATCAAACAGAGGGAAGGTTACAGCTCCTAGGACTCTTAAAAGCAAGATTCAGAGTAGTGTTCTTCCTGTTTCCTGGAACAGAACAAAAGTAGTTATCATTTTATTGAGAAAAACAAGGCTGCTGCCATGCTGTCAGCATTTTCTATGTGTCTCAGAAAATTGACTGGAAAGGACAGCAAAGAGTTTTGCCAAAAAAAAAAATTCTTCCTAAGAGCTATGCAGTGAAACAGAAACAATGTTTTTGAGGCTTTCATTAAAGAGCTACTAAAATTTCTTAAAATCTTCTGGGGAACATAAATGTCATGATAAGTGAGATCAGAAGTGAAGAATGACCGTGTGAGCACTGAGGAACAGTAATAGTGAGGAAAGGAAAACACAGAATCCTAAATAATCATCAACTATTTATATTTTGTCAAGAGTTAATGTTATTTTTAAGTTACATCTAGGAGCACAGTAAAAATTCAAGTATTTCATACTGACTGGTATGTGATGTAAAAGAAAGTTTATAATTACTTAACTGATTCTTAAAAAATATTTAGTTAGTAATCTTTTCAAACTATCTATCTTGTGTAATATAAAGCAGTCATATAATGGTATCTAATAATCCAATAATGTGTGTCTATCAAAGAAGTCAAATACGTGTTGAACAAAAGGATGAAGAAACTTCAAAAATCTTCACAAAACTGAATTAACAGCATGTGAAACTTGAATATACCATTTCTCAACCTTTTTCCCAGCATGTGGTTATTCATCTGGTGAAGTCTGGATATTGATCTTAAAAGAGTAAAGGTATAAAGAATTAGTTTGTCTAGATACAGACACAAAACAAGAGCTCTCTTTTCAGAGGATTAGAAGAGAGGCCAAGGTATTTTACATATGGAAGAACATGATAAAAAGCTGAAAGGTTTGCAGCACAAAACAGGAGGTGGGGAAAAAAGGAGCAGACATGGAGAGGAATCTACAATAGCACAGTGACACAGAAAGATGTAGGAGGGAAAAAAGGAGGAAAATATTAGAACATAAATTTTAAAATGTAATAGTATGAAGATAAAATCAATACATTGGCAGCAACTTCATAGATCAACCTGTTAACATTTGATACCATTACATATTCAAGGCCACACTCTCATAGTTTATCAGCTATTAATAATCCTAGTACATTTTCAAATAAGAAAATATAATGAGAATTTAAAAAATGTTATTTAATTATTGCATATATTTTCAAGGCTTTAAGTCCTCTTTTTGGTAATGCTTTGCCCTTTCTTAGTGACATTTCCTTGGATTAATTTACCTGGGCAAGCTTTATACTCATTCTGATTGTAAAGGACACAGGACACAGGTCAGTCACATTTCCAATTTGAATTAATAGTGTTAACAAGGTTTGCCAGCACATTTGCTCATCTGTTAATAACTTCCATCATGTGGCATTTGAAGCTTGTCTCATTATTTCAGTTCCTGGTGCAACTGGAGGAGGTTGGCAGTAAGGGAGGGCTGCAACATGCCTGGTCAACTGGAAATCCCCCTTCCTCTGCATCTGTGCTAGAGACTGAGGGTGTCAAACACAGCAGTGTCATGCAGGCTTCTAACAGTGACTAGAATTAAAAAAAAGCTCTCAACCCTTCATCTGTTCTAACTTCAAAATGTTTCCAGTCCTGCAGTCTATGCTTGGAAATTGAAACGTTCACCTAAATATCTACTTATAAAATTTCTACTCATACAATTGATTCACTTCAGAAGTACAGCATTTCTTAGTATAGAAATAAAAGAGAAACAAACCTATAAACCCATGGTCAGGATCTGAACTCCCACTAGGTTTCATAAGGAACATTCTCTGTAGTTTCCAGCTACTGCCTTCCATCATCCACTGCCATCAAAGTTTTGGCTTCTCTGAGTTTTTTCTGATTTGCAATATTTTTCTTTCTTGTGAAGGAAAAGCCTTCTTCCAGTGAGGAAAAGTCATTATTTTCTTTCAAATCTGGCATTATAAATGGCATTTTTAACCTCAGCTGATTGCTATGCTTTTTACTTTAAAGTAGCTGCAGAAAAATAAGCTGCCTTAGGCTTTCCCTAAATAATCATATTTACATCTGTCAGGTTGTCACTTTAAAGCTGTCCAGATTGGCAGGGAAAAAAAGTTACCCCCATCTGATAGATACTTGACGACTTCAGTGAAAAAATGGATTCACTCCACTGAATAGCTGACAGATACCAAAAAGATAAAAAAACCCAAAGATTCTTACTGGTAGCTTTGTGAAGGCAACAAGAATGGAAAGTACTTGAAAGGTGACCTATCTATGCACATATTTGCAATTCTTTACAAGACAAGGAGTTCCATTTTGGCATTGTTTATGATATTCAATCACACATCAGAATCAAAATTGTAAATAAAGACAATAAGTCTTTATTTACAATAATAAAGAAAATAAGTCAAAACCATTATTTTCCATTTTAAGCTTTTAATTTTTTTCTTCTATTTCTATTAATTAGAATTGCTAATGCTAATTGAACCTTTTTTACCAACACTAAAATATATACAAGGAAATTCACAATTTTCAAAAGAGAACGATCCAATATAACAGATACAAAATTAATTCTCAGCAAGTCTCAAAAAAATTAAATATTCAAGCAAGGAAAATTTAATAGCTTCATGTCACTTCCCAGGCATGTCATCATTAAGTGATTTGTTCTGAATTTAAATTTATTCTTAAAAATTATTAATAACTGTATTATTGAAATGAAAAAAAACAAGAAAACATTCTATTGTGTAAAGTTCTTAATTTAAAAGACTTTTTTATACAAGACTAAAAAAAATAGAAAATCTCTAACAACTAATTTTTATTAATACTTTATAGGTGCTGTATATATTTATGAACCTATCAGCACTTGAGTTTACAATAGCATATGGACAACCCTAAAAGAGAAACATCTTT
>VXBC01005316.1:165986-199575 GCA_013399945.1 Ploceus nigricollis | reverse complement strand
ACCCCAAAAAAAAAATTTTTTTTTTTTTTTTTTTTTTATGCTTACGGTAAAAAAAAAGACTGTGCGGTTAACAACTTCAGAAAACAGATCTGGCTGCAGTGCAACACTTTGAGACAGTGTTACATTCTGGCCTTAATAAAGGTGTTTATTGATAGTTTTTTCTTTATCACAAAACTAATTACAGTCCATAGGCTACATTTAGATACAATTGTATCAATCCCTGCTAAATGCTTGGACAAATGCCATGCTACTCGGAGATCTGTTTCTCTATCAGTTCACAAAAAAAACCCCAAGTTCATTCACATTTTATTAATATTGAGTTATGACTGACCTTCACACAAATTTTCCCCAAAGGTCCTTGATTAACAAATCAAACCACTAAAAGAACTTCTTAATGTTCAATTAATTAATGCATTTGCTACACAGCAGCATAGAAATAAATTACTTGAAAGAGATGTGACTCATCTGTATGTTATCATCAGGTGAGCTAACAGCATTTTGTAAAATCTATGACCCTTTAAAAGAATATTTAATACAATTTTGTAAAAATGTAAACTATCCTGGTAGCTAACAATTTGCCAGCTGTTTGCAGTTTATTTTGTTTCTTTTAGAAAAAAGAGTAGCTGATTCAAATCATCCATTCTGTCAGATATCTCATTGTCATATCCTTAATTTATGGATCTTACACACACATAGACTCTATGTGTAGAAAAAAATTCTGAGTACAATTAATAAACAAAATTTATTAAAGAAAAGAAGCAGAAATCCACAGCCTCCTAATCAGATAAACTGCTTATCTTGATATAGCACAATAATCCTTTTCCTTGAATTTCAGATGTTCATGAAAGGTGATAGAATGTGAGGTTTAGCACTAAAATAAAAGAAGTTGATTCTGGAATGGCAAATATTAAAACCTGTCCTAGGAACAAATCTACTTCATATATGCCATACCTTAGGCTATCTCCCCTCCCATCATAATTTTCACCAAGTTCAGCATTAGGCTATCCTCGTTGGTCCAGGCTATTTATACATATGTCTAAAAAGGGTGGGAGTTGCCTCACTGCACTTTGTTATATGGAACACCATACAGCAAACTTTTGTGAGCATAATTTCAAGTAATTAAAGAAATATGCTTAAAAGAATATATAAAGATATTCTACAATTCATCAATAGTGATGAGGCTCCTACATGGTTTAATTCAACTCTTTTCGGGACATTTTGTAACTGCTCGGGGAAAAAAAGGTGTACCTGACCTAAGGGACAGCAGTCTTATCTTCCAACACAAGCCACTCCAACTGAGGCATACACTTCCCATAACATAAAACCTGTCTACAGGCAAGGATTTAATTTGGATTAGTAACAACACTGCCTTCTACACTTTGAGTTTCATAATATGTTCTCATCCCACTTTTGGTCATTTCCACTGGAGCTCAAATCTACATTGGATATCTGCTAGCAGCATAATGCTGAACCTGCTACACTTCTTTCTCTTGGAAAGCAAGACTTTCTTATTGCACACAAAAAGAAATATATTTAATACTTATTGATGCAACTGATGCTCAAATTTAGATGTATTCCATGATTATTTGAATGATGGTTGATGCTGTATGCTATAGGTACAATTTCTGCAGGACACTCACGAATGCTTATCATTTTTTTCAGCCCACTAAAGAAAGAGGTTCTTTTTTTTTAGTCTATAACACTATTTATTTTGCTTATAATCTTTTATGCATTTTATTTTCTTACTTCAAACTGTACACAACAAAAGAAGAAACAATGTTTCTTTGCACCTCTTTAGTTTTGGAAACTAGAACTGTCTAACACCAAAAGGAAGTGTTCCAAATTAAGAACCAGGTCCTTATCCCATACACTCACATTAAGCAGCACTTCATTCCTAAGGAGCCATTGATTTTATTTAGATTATTCCGCAGGATGCAGATCTGGATGCTGCTGGAACGTTAAGTGCCTGTTTAAAGTCTGTCCTACACAGAGGAGCATGCAAATTGATTCTGACTCAACAAACAGAAGAGACACTGTTCTGAGCTAGAAACACAGTAATAGCCTTTCGTTCCATACCAGTGCAGCAGCGAAAAAGCAAAAACTTATAACCAAATTATTTAAAGATTATTTATTTAAATGGATTAAAAATTACTTTTACTGTAGCTACTTGTCTGTAAAATTTAAGAATACTATTGTTCCTCAGTTGCAAATTTTATTTTTATGCTTAAAGAGTTTATTCTCTGAGGCATTCAGTGTCAGTTGCTAATGAAAACCCTTGCTTGGTAGAATTCAGGTAAAAGAAAGATAAATGCAGTCAGTTACCTAGAATGACAGAAAGAGCAGAACAAAATCAACCACACAAAGTAAAACATACAAAAAATAAGCAAACAAACAAATTAAACCTAATAAATCAGGAATAAAACTGAGGAAAGATAGAAAAAAAAGAAAGGAAGTCTGTGGGACTTGTGTGATTATAGTATACAATCAAGGTACATGATTCCAGATTATTCAAATTACCTGTGACAAAAGGACAGTTAACTGTCTGTGAAATGCCAATCATGCTTAGTTGGAATGAACCTACTGCTAAAAAAATCTAGTTTTAATCCCAAAGGAAATCACAGTAAAGTCCTCAAAAATCACTACTCTAACAATAACACTTCCAGGAGAAAGAAACTCTGCATCAACACACTAATATCAATCAGTTAATGAGTTATGCATTAATATGCAAATAACATGGGGGAGTTTAACTGGGGAAGCAAATAATCCATTATTTTCTACAGAGCCTTTGCAAAACTAAGGAGAGAAATACTGTAAGAGAAAGCCTTGCTGTGAAAAGGGAAAAATAAATTAATATGCATTTCATGAAGACATTTAAATAACAAGTTCAGCAGGATATTACAGATATTACAGCAGAATAATGAAAGTCATATTTCTGAGTGATAAAATCTTTTAATAAATAAAGTCAGAATGGTGTTGGTAGAATAATGGTGCCACAGTGTATGTTGCTAATTGAACTACAGCTTGAGCTTGAAGTCAAAACTTCTTTCTATCCTGTCTACTGAGAAACAGGGGAGTCTGATTGGTAAAAGGAGCATCTATATTCCACATAAAGGATACAGACCTGTATTAGCAAACTGCATTTGTTCAGCATGAAACAGTCAGAAGCTACTGTCAGATTTGTCAAGCAAATAAACCCAGACTCTATGGAGACTCTAAGCAATGTGTTCCTCTTGTTTCAGAGAAAAGCTCCAAAGAATTCATCTTGAGATATTCATAATCATTTTTTCATTAATCTTTCACACTCTTTGCACTGCTAACATTCTACCAATTTATTTTTCATTTGTGCTTTCTATCTTTTTATTGTGCTTGTATTTAGAGATGGCAACAACAGCAATTAAATAACAAAACAGACATAATAGCATTATATCACACTACTATGCCTCACAAAATTTAACATGAAATTCTGTGATTTGGCTCAAAGGGAGACCAGAATGTTTATGATAGTTTCACATAAATCTTAAAAACATCTCTACAAAATATAATTACAGTATCTATAAAAATGTCTATAGAAATTAATACTAAATGTTTTCTATTATTTTTGTACCTATCTCCTAATATTAAATAAAAACTTTTCATTACAATAGCTCTAAACCCTACAATATTATTCTATATAAAATTTTACAGATCTTACAAATAATTGTAGTTTCTCATGCACAAAATTCAATATGATGCTTAAATAAGGAATCTGACACATGTAAAAACAGTAATGCATAAACCCCATTATTCCACTGTTCCATCTCTCTTAACATGATATGCTGTTAAAGCTAATGACTCTCACAGCATTCCTGAAGTCTAGTGCTAGGCTAGCACAGGAAGCAACCCAAGCAACAGATGATAAAAGGTAACTCCTCTACCAGAAAAGCCCTGACATAATTATCAACTGCACAGACAATACTCAGATACATAAATATATTGAGATATCTGTACTCCCTGCAAAAACCACTGCTCAAGTCATTCCTCCCACACTCATTGGCTCCAATACCCAAGGGTGAGTGAAGAGAAGCAGTACTGCAGTCATGCATATACCTTGTTATCTTATTGCTTCTTCTTAGATGAGTATTGATAATATTTACTCACAAAAGAAACATTAAAATACACTTAGTGTTAACAGTACAAAATGAAATGCCAATCCATGGGAGCAAATACATACAGATGCATGTATGCACCCACACACACACATACAGAGAAGTTTTTCTTTGTAAAGAACATCTTAAAGAATAAATAAATCTACTTACACCAGAATAGAAAGGCTCACCAGACACACAGATCACATCCTGCTCCTGGATCATCAAAATATCTTTGGCTAAGTGCAGTCGCACTTTGAAAGGCTCCTGGTTACCATCCTGCAGCAAACAAACCCCTGTCTTTGTCTTCAAAGGAGGGAATAAAGAAAAAAAAAGTTATTTTCAGTTAGGACTTAGAATTGTTGGAAGTGGCATTTTGAATAAGAATACTTGATAGATAGGTACAGTCACCATAAACATGTTAACAAATACTCAAAACTATTTTCAATGATCACTGTATTTACTGTGTTTAGACTACAAGAGAACAAATGTTACAGTAGTAAATATTAAAGGCAGATTTTGCAATAATAATGTGCTATTTCACCCATGATGATTTTGTGAAACTCCTTCCAAATTGCTTCAAATCAGCTGTACTCTTATTTTCCGTCTTTTCATTAAATGATGAAACACCCCATTTGGACATGAAATAAAAGCTGATCTTCCACACATTACACCATTTGTGTTACAGAAACACGTACAGTGACACCTCCAAGGTAGCCAGATGTGAGTACCAACAGCTACATGAACCCAATTGTGGGCTATTTATTCCGCGTCTGTGAACACGACATGGGTTTAACTTTTTTATGGTCCTTTTCAAATGAGGATGCTGAGCTAAGAATAAGAGAAAATAAATCAAAGAATAAAACGCCCTGTAGTAACTTAGTTCTGGCTTCATTTCTGTATTTTACACATATGGCTAATGATCAGGAATTCTGTAGGATTCCTCAGTATATAATAAATGATTTCCCAGCAATTAGCAGTGCCTTTGTGGTAGTACCTACTTGTACTATCTTTTGGGGCATTATACATGAGAGAGTGAGCACTGAAAAAGTTGGCACGTGAAAGTACCATCAGTATTTAATTTTCCCTGAAGGTTATGTTGAAAATAGGACTCTTCGTAACACTTCATCAATGGACGAAATTCCTATTGGTAGAGCATTTTTTTTAATATGAGAAATCTGCTTACAATCTAAAACCTTTGCCTTACAAGTAATTTATCACCATAAGTATTTGCATGGATACATATATATAGATATAGATATAGATATATAGATATATAGATATATAGACATATGTATCTCAGATGAAAATTCACATATAAAAAGTACTGAAAACCTTTCACTCATCAGTGCCAATAATAAAACCTTCACTATCTTCATAGAGGTCAGATTTCAATCCAACACCTGTAAAAAGTTGGCTTAAGAGGAGATCAAGGAAAGAAAAGTATTTCTCTGAACTTTAAGTGCCAAGGTTGACCTGGCTGAATCTGAGGGTTCTTTCTCAGACAAGAGTTTAAAAGAGGATTTGGAAGATCTCCCCATAATGTGCTTTTACATCCACAGCATGGAGAGAACAAACACAAGTATGGAACTGACAGTAGGCCACTGGCAAAAGAGAAGTTTAAATCTCTCTCACAAGGCTTTAAAAGAGGTGGAAAGGTCGAGGACAATCTTTAAATATCTCTATATAATGTTCTTCACTGACAAACTGTTCTGTCACTTCTGCTCCATACTCAACACTCAAACTTTGGAAATTGGTTTTTCTTGGATGCCAGGAGCAAATGCGTATAACTCAGCCATGACTTTGAAAGTGGCTCTGACATTGTTTTTATTATTTTTAATCTAGGTAAGAAGAAGAAAACAATGAAGAGCTCCATGCATTGAACTCACACTGAGGTCAGTCGAACCTCTGGTCAACAGTCATCCTACACCATTTTTCTAATATTAAGGTGTCTTTTTTTTTTTTTTTTTGTGAAGAGGATAAGAGAGAAACTGATTAATGTGCACATAAAAAATAAATGGATCACAGAAGGAGTTAGGTTTTCAGTACCACTGAAAAATTTTCTCATATCATACATAAAATGTTACAATATTAAAATAGTGGTGATGTCCTTGGAACTTCTCCTTTACACACTAAGACGCCTCCTCTCTCCTTGAAGCTGTGAAGGAAGCAGTACATGACAATGGAAGTTGAACAATGTGGATTCTAAATAATTATGGTCAAACAAAGGGGATAACACAGAAAATGCCTGTTTTCTGCAGCCAAGTTTGCAATACACCTTTCCTCCCTGGATAACTGGCAATAGTATAAATTCTGCCTCTCATACATTAGATATAGTAACTCTGCCTTACTTGATTGCACATTTCTGATTTGGTCAATAACATTATAAAATCTCTAGAGTCTTTCTGCAAAAGCTGAGGGGCTACTTTGTAGGAATTAGAGGCAACCTCAGCAGACACAATTAGACATTAGAATAAAATTAAAATTCAAGTCAGTTTCTAAATGCATATGAGCTGAGCTTATTCAGCCTGAACAAGCAAATCAAGATTGGGAACAGCAAAATATTTTGGCCCTTGGAAAGATTGATCACACGCACTCAGAGACCTTATTTACATCAGACATTCTAAAATGTAATGAACCACTTTACTGTTGTTGGGTTTTATGAAAGCTAGTTTACAATACAGTTCAAAATTAAATCTTCAATTATACTAGCTCCTTCCCTCTCCAACCTGACAGCTGCATTAACCATGTTAAGGAGAAAAATGTAGTTGAGTTTCATTAAGTAACTTCAAAAGAAGACCTTGAGAACAAAGACTGAAATTAAATTGTTTCATTTTTTTCTGTTAAAACCTCTTTCTTTCTGCTCTCACCCACCCCCTTCAAAGTATTTCACAAAGTGAGTAAAATGAAGATATGAGTTCCTATTCCAGAGCTGGAAATTAGGGAAGACAACCTGCATATGTACTTTCATGTAAACTGCTGCGCACAACATTTTTTATTCATGTGGCCCCAGCAAAATTATTCTGATCAGCTGTACAGCCTATAGCCCTGTCCTCTCTTACATTTGAAGAGCTTAGATGGTGTGCATGTGTGTGTATATGTGTGCATGAGGTGTGGCAGTGCAGAGCTATGGCTGATACTGGCTTTTGTTCCTGATATCAATTTTTAAGAGATTCCATGTGAGGCTGTGCTAAAACTTTTCCCTCCAAGCCTTCCCCATGTCACTGGCAAAGGGCTGAGCCCTACTCCTGTCTTACAGCAATAGGAGACAAACAGCTCATTGGCTGAGCTGCTGGGCCATGCAAGGCATCCCCTTGTGCTCAAACGTGTGGTACACTGCATCACCTCAGAGCAAACATGCAGAGAGAAACAGAGTTCAGCTGATAACAGTTTGCTAAACCAATAAACCTTGACTGAGCCCAAATCACCAAGAACATCACCTTACTTAGAGAGTTGGGCTCCTGTGCTGCAAAGATGGGAAGAAAACTGAGTGTTTGAAGTTGCACATTTTTATGAAGTGGAGGACATGTGTTAAGGAACGCATATGGGAGCATTGTAAAGAGGTGAAAGAGTTCACATATGAGAGAAGAGCCTGTGGCTTCAAGCAAAAGCAGTGATGAAGGTAGTGGTACCTAAGTAACAGATGCAGTGAATATTGCAACCACACAAGGCTGCCTCTGTCATCTCATTCCACACAGTTTCAAGCTGAGTTAGATAAGAACACTGATGTGGCAAGAGCAGATGTCCTGGGAACTGCTTACAGCTCCTGAACTAATATAATTACAAGAGGGGCTGAAAACTGATCTCCCTTTGCTTCGTCACATCAGTCTGTGGTGAATTTTCTGCTTCAGGTCACTGTCAGAGAACAGTAGAGGTGGGCAGAGCCCTTAAGGCAGACTTGCTTTTCCAGAGAATATGGTCACACTCTGATCATTATTAGCAATAGGGCAATGAAAAAAGGCCACTTAAAAATTATACCCTGACTTACAGCCCATTGTCCAGGGGCTGCGTAAAAGATCTAGCCTAAAGATTCCTTTCCTAAAAGGAATTTAGAAATTCTTACCAAAACAAATATTCCACATTTGTTAAATGGCCTTCACAAATATTTAAGAATTAATTTCAGAGAAAATACACATTAAAACAACAGTTTCTACATTTATCCGAGCAGCAGAGTACCTACAAAACATGTACCAAAATAAATACTGCAGGAGAAACATCATTAAAGCTACCTGTTGATTTAGAAGTCAATTTCCTGCAGAACTTCCAAAATAAATATTTTTTTTAAATTTATCTGGCCTATACAAGTCTGTTTTCAGACTTTTTGTTGATTTTTTTTTTCATTTTATGTCTTTGGGTTATTTTTCTTGTCTTTTTTTTTCCTTGTCATTTATTTCCTATGTTTTGTTCTCAAAGAGAGTTTCTCAGCCTTTCAGGCAATTTTAAATACTTGTAGTTTTCAAGATATGGCTATATCTTCTCCTTTCTGCTACTTTATCTATGTCTTTGGCCCTACAGTAATAAAACAATTTATTTAGATTTGCTTCTCATAGTTTCATATCAGCAGGAAGACTTCAACAAATATCCCCAAATAGTTTAGTCCACAAACAAGTGGAAGAAAGAAAGAGGGAAAAAAAAATATCTCAGCACATTTTCTATGCAAGGTGACCTGGATTTTTAGTTTCTACTTTGACTGTTATGTCCTACAAGAAAGTAAGCCTCTGCAATTTGGTTTTAAGCCTTGAAATTTATTTCTACTATCAAGAACATGATAGCAGTAAGGAGAATGGGTTACAAAACTGCCTTAAATGTGTACCTAGCTCCTTCAGATTAATATCTACCCTTTTGGATGCTTATTTGAACTGAGGCTGACCTCTGAATATTTGGAGATATGCCTGTCACTGCTTCATAATCGTAAGTATAACAATAAAAAAGGAAATTGAATCAGAGGTTTAAGGAGGTAATGGCATTGGATTTAAGGAGGTAATAGCAATGGATTCAAGAGGCAGGAATATGTGTCAGAACCATATATGGGATGTTTTTTAAATAGTCCAGCTACACATTCTGTGGACTTATTGCTAGCTTAAGTGAAAAGCACTTATATTGTCGAAAACTGGAATGCAGCCCAGACACACAGGGATGTGTTCAGCTTGCCATTCAGAGACTCTTCAATCAGATACCAACATTTTCCAATCCAAGGGACACCAAGTCCATTCCTGCATATGAATTGTACACTCCAGTCTGAAAGAACTGCAGAAAAATTCCGAATTTGGACTTGAACTTATTTTTATTTGATTTGTCAGGTATTTGCCAGGTAAGTATTTGTTGTGATATTCTTTCTAAGTGATTTTATTGAAAGAATGAATTCTTATAGAGAAAGTCCTTATTTCATACAGTCTGCAATACAAAATGTAAATTAGGCATTTGGAAAAAAAATATATTTACATAATTATGTATATATATGACCTTCTTACTAAGCTAAGTTACTTTTTCAGAGCGAAAATTTTCTTTTTCTGGCACTGTAAGGATGTCACTTTGATGTCTGAGTTGCCAATGAGTTTACTGTGACTATGGAGTTGAACCCAAGAGGTGAGGTAATATAAAATTGAAGGTTATTGTGAGAACATGTATAGTTCTTCAAATTTACTTCACTTATTACTTTCTAACAGATATTCTAAATTATCAATAATTTTCCATTATGTGATTTTGAGGTTAAATCATGAGTTGAAGCTTTATTTAAGAAAAATCCCAGAAACCCACTGTACTGCTATTTAACAGGATTTATAAACAAAGGAAAACACCAGCTTAGTCTGAAATATGTGAATCAGAAAATGGCATAATGGTGACTAGAAACAGACCATAAGATTATATAACAACATTTAGGGAAGAAATTCATGAGAATGTTAAATATGGCTTAAAATTTAAAACACGTTTTGTTGCAGGAAAGCCCCTCCCCCAACTAGATGGATGTTGAAATAGAGGTCACTACACCTTTGAATAACAGAACACATCAAATTATAAAGCTTGTGAAGTTTACAAGAACATTTATAGAATTCATAAAGCAGAGGCCAATCAGTTTACCAATTCAAATTAATCCTTCAAAGAAACAATGGACACTACTGTGAAAACAAATGAATAGAGTGTAAGCAGGAAAATGAATGGAGTATTTATTAACTTGAATAAGTCTGATGCTATACTGGGGGGCGAGGGGAAGCCAAGCTATTAGAAGTAAAGAATGAGATTTCAAAAAGTTAGAAAGCTGCTAATGCAGCTTTTTGATAAAGTACATGGAAAAGATGAACTTAAAAAAAAATCACAGGGTAAAATGTTTAATGCATTAAAATCATCCCAAGTCTTCAATTTCAACAGAAGGATACTTTCATGGCAGAGGACAGTATTATGTCAGAGACTGAGGTTATCTTCCAAGAGATAGTTTTCAGAATATAGAATAAGGTCAAGTGAGTACAGGAGAGCGTTTTAAGAACCCAGTGACTCTGTGATTTATGCTCTTGTAAAGTTCAAAAAGCTCGAGATAAAGGGTAAAAGAGGAGCTGGACAGTCTTGTGGTTTAGAAATTGTTAAATAGAAGAACCAAAACAAATGGATATATTTGCTGATCAATGAGGGAAAAGAGCATGAACTACTGAATAATGAAATATGAAACAGTGAAAAAATTCCCACAAGTAGCAAGCAGAGAAGGCACACACACAAAAAAAAAGTCACCTCTTCAGACAGCAGGTAGTTTCCCTTAAAAAACCTATCTGCCGAATGTGTGTAAGATGACCCCTCTTTGTAGTACGATTTTAATTGTCTATTATGGAAGTTATTTTCCTGCAGACTAAAACTACTTTAAGATGCCTTGAAAGACAGTACAGCCTGAAGATAAGATGCTTAGGGGAGAAAATAATCATTAGGATACTAGAAATCACTTTGAGATTGGAAACAAACTCTACATGTCTACATATCTGTGTTTAACCTCTCATTATAATAACACTGACTGCTCCAATCAAATCTGCTGTAGGAACTTAGGCACAAACTGCACATGCAGGTACCTATAAGGAGAAAAGACTATTTCAGTGTCCAAATCTCACTAGTAGACACTAGAAGAAATTAAGGATGCATGAAAGCATCAGTACTATGAAAGAACTAAGGTTCCCTCAGAGACCTCCAGTGCACTAGAGCAGCAGTTAATTAGAATGAAAAGTCATTTGAGGAAAAAAAATTGAGTATGTCATGGACACCATGAAAAACATGCTTTAGCCTCAGTGCATTTATGTGGAAAATTTTGGTTTTATGCTAATTGAAACTCAGCTCAAACCATTTACTGCCTTTACTAAGGACAGAAGTACCAACAAGAATCTGAGCTGCATTCACCAGTTTGGGAGAGCGATCTCAGTTCCTCTGCAGTGTAGTGGCTACAGCACCAGGATATGAAGATGAAAGGCAACAAAAAGAGGAAGAGGAAGATCAGATAGCCAAGGTGCTTCACAAAAGCTTTTACTGCCATTATCAAAAACTTCTTAGTAACTATTTGCAGTCTCCAGATTATGGAATTTTTTTTAGGATGGGTGGAATCATCCTCTCCTCCCCTCGTCTACCATGGAAGCTCTGCAAATCAGCTGATTTTTAAAGAGTTACATTTGAAATTAATGCCCCCATTAGAAACTAGACACAGAATGAAACAGATCTGTCAGTGTACTTGCACTGTAAAGGCTGAGATAGGACTCATATGCCAAGTTGTCTTTCTGTGGCTGCTCTTGTCATTATGTCTGCTGGACACAGAGTGAAGTTAATTGCCACTAAATAGTCTACGGAGTTTAAAGAATAACAACATAAAAAAACTATGAAAATAATACCTATCTTCCTCTTTACCTAAGTGAATTCAAAAAGAAATAATAATAATAATAATAATAATAATAATAATAATAATAATAATAAAACCAAAATGCCCCAATAACATGCTTTTACTCTTGATCAGTCATGAAGCAATTAGGAAGTGGAACTACATGATCATTGCATGCTCCTTCCAACTGAAAATACTCTGTTTGAAAATCCAAACCTCAAGATTAATAAGAATGCTTTCTTCCATGCAAATAATCTGGGATATACTGCTATAGAATTTACACCGTGCATGTATCTTCTGAGGTATTACAGCCTGATATATACCATCCTGGAAAAACATCATAGTATTCTTTCCCAAAGGCAAGGTTCATTTTAATATTACTTTTTGACCCTACTACTCCTTTCAGAATGCTGTCATGATTTAGTGTTCTTTAGTCTGCTTATTTTCTCTTCTCCCCTAATTTATTCCAACTGATTCCCAAGTCAGGTTTTAGCTGCAGTTCTTGATTTTAGTGCTGTTCCAATTCCTTAATTTCTATTTTTTTATGGGATTATGGTCAAACTTAAAGTTCTATCCAGTATTCTTGTTTCCAGTCCTACCTTCCTAAATGCTGTTTGTGGTTTTCAGAGTACAGGTAATTGTCATGATTTTTGAAGTATAAGAATGCATTAAAATCATTACATAATTTGCTGTAAATAGTTCTCACCGTGTATCAATTGTTGAAGTTGTTAAAATCACGTTAAAATAATTGTACATAGACAATCACTGAGTAAATAAGATGCTCTTGCTAATGTTTACAAATACATTTTATTTGCTTTCTCTAAGGCAAATTAGTAGAAACACAGAAAGCACTTCCCTCATCTCAAGTGGAGGGGGACTGAAGTACTTTGCATTGACATTATGAAACTAATTCTAGGCAAAAATTACTCCCTTACCTCATTAAATCTGAATGGAATTTCTTTTCATTTTGGTCACCCTCACAGCTTCCCTCTTCCCCACCCACCTTCTTCCCATACTTCTACATCTATCCCTTGATTCTGCTGAGCAGCACCAGACAGATTCCTGGCTCCACTGACAATTTTCTTCATGTACCGGCTTTCAGATATAAACAATTCAAGAAGAGCAAAGCTCACACAAAATTTAGCTGCCTGCACCTACATTGTGCCTAAAGAGGTAAATGGGAACAGAGGTGAGGTCTAGAGATGAATACACTTGCTCAAATTCTTTCATCTTCTACTACAAAGTCCATCTGCCACCATGAACTGATCAGCTGAATAACTTATATTTGACTATATAATTTCTAAAACTTCAGGGGAAGAAAAGAAAAGGGGGAAAAAAAACGTATCTTGCGTATAAAAAGGATTAAAAGTTCGTTGATTTTCATTCGACTATTCGAAAAAAAATCTGATCCTACCTCTTCACAGGCGGTCCTGAAATCCATGTGCTATGACACAGCAAGTGATATTTGTCTAAAATGGAGAGAAAGATTTCATTAGAATGAAAAAGATATAGCAAAACATAAAAGTTATCTGTCTGAGGTGAGCCACTGCACTTCTCTTTCCTAGGTCCAGTTATAGCCATTGCTTAAAAGGGGAAATGATCAAAGTTGCAACAGGATTAGGAAGATGTTAGAAGTTGTTCCTGTTCTTATAAAGTACACAACCTGGTTTCATTGAATATAATCAAAGGAATGCTTATGTTCCCACCACCTCCTCCCTTTCACAGGACATTCAAACGTATCCTTTCTTATTGCAAGTGTAAATTTCTTTCCTTTTATGTTTTCCAATTTTTTGTTTCATAAGTAAGAGTATACGCAAAAGTATCAAAAATAGAGACAATTGTGTTGCTCTTCAGAATGCTCCCTCTCTTTTAAAAAAACTTTTTTTTGCTTTTCTCCCCTAATTAAAAACCATCATTCACCAGTACCTTTTGTCTCATATTTTATTAATGTACCTAATCTCTCCACAGAAGCCTCTGTCATTTAACAGTGTGCTTACTTTACAGAAATATTTATGAGTTGAAAAACAAATGTCAGAAAAGTCAGGAATACGTGTGAGTGCTGGCAAAATGTCACACCAAATCCTGCGATTATTACTTTGCCTGGCCTTTACTTAAAGTGTATTCATAGCCATGCACACTTATGCATTCATTTATTTATGTGATAAAGCCACTGGAACAGAGTGTTAGCAGAGGCTACTAACAGTGTCCTGCTGCTGGGTCTGCAATAGACACACTCATGCATCAATCAGTAACATTTTCAGGATACACAAAAGAGTCCTGGGCAAAACAGCAGTTTCATTCAATGCCTGAAAAAAAGATCCCGTAATAAAATTCTCTCCACCATGTATTTTATTGCTATTTTGCATTAATAATGTGCTTGCTATTACTTGTATAGGCATAATACTCAAAGTTCCAACACAAAATTTGCACCCTTAGCCTAAGTCTAAAATAAAATTTAAAACTCCTCACATAGTACAAAAATTTAAAACCTAATAATTACAATTAAACCTCTTAATAATAATAAAATCTTTTCATTAAGTCTCTTGATTTATTTTGCTGGCCTGAATGCAGTTTTATTGAACAGCACACATATGAGGTTAATGTTCTCTATTTATTGAGCTCTGCCTGGTTCACAGCCTGTTCTCTAGACTAATTTCTAGCAGAGATAGCCTAGGTTGGCTAGGTTACAATTCAGAAATTTGAAAATGACCCATCATCATTCCTTCCTTATCAGCTTTACACAAGCAGTAAGATCCAATAACGAACTGTATCTGTAATTCTGCTATCAAAAACGCTCATAAAATCAAGGTCACTATTACTGTTTCAAAGATTTTCTCTCTCGTGGGTCAGCCATTGTGTTACAAAGTATGTTTCCTTGTAATCTTTATGAACTCTTTATTCAGCTGAATAAACTGAAGTCAAAAAGAGACTTTACTCATCTTAGCCAAATATTCTGAGAACTTCTTAGCCTTCTGGAACTATAAGAGCATGTATCTTTGAAACATAAACTGAAGTAATGCGCAGTGCTTTCCTTTCTTGGGCCCTGGTCATGGCAGGTCACTATTTCCTACTGCAGTCAAAAGTTTATTCTCTTGTGTTATGTTCTGCCTTATTAATAAAAGTTCTTCAAAGTTTGGGTTGGCAACTTTGGTTCCACAGTCAATGACAATTCCATTTTCATTCTCTTTTAGCTGCTCTTTGATCTAAACCTTGTCTAACCCCATTCATTTCTATAACTCAGTATGGCTCCTTTTTTATTCTTGCTTTTTAGGTAAAATGCATGTATTTACTTAATTCAGAAATATTTGTATTATCACAGAGAAAAAAAGAATTTTTACTAATAAAATACTGTCTAAAATGTAAAGCTGGAGCTACATAATTCTCAACACAAAATAAAATTCTTTGCAGAGAGTTTATGTGCTTCCCAGGCAGGAAACATCTCAGTAACTAATCTTTGCAATACAGCTGCCACTGGTTCTGCTCCCCTCTATTTCCTACTGATTCTCATCTGCAGCTGCACAGAGAATGTAAGCCCATTATCAATGTTCTTTTTCTGACTATCAGCAATTTTATAACACTTGATGTTTTACAAACAGCACACAGAAGGTTTGATTACAAAGTGCAGTACCTCATAAATAATCTTAGAAATGTCATTGTTTCCAGCATTTATACCCCAAATAAACACTCTAGATAATTAAATTACTGGAATACATATCATGCATCATGCAGAAATGTTATATCTTATGCTGGTAAAAGCCCCAGTGATTACTAATTGTCCCCTTCTGTACCACATGAAAAAAGGCAGAAAATATAAACCTAAGTAATTGCAAAAAAAAAAAAAAAATTGTAAAATGATAAACTGTGGAACCCATTGCTTACAGATATCCGTGATAAGCTTCTGGCTAATCTCTGCAACCCCATCTCCAAATCACAGCCACTTTCACCTGAGCAACTTTCTAGCTCTCTCATAGGAGCTTCCTTCAGCCTGGATAATTTTTTTTTTTTTTTGGCCCCTCCCACCATTAGGTTGCTCTGGGACAAACTGTGCTTCAGAATGTGAGAAAGGAGCTGCCTGTGGCTTTGAATTCAGGAGGTGCAGAGGAAACAGCTGCAGGACAGAGCCTGGTTTGCAGGGACAGAGGGAGGCATGAACAGCATGTATCACTCAAAGAGAAACGAAGGCTCCAAAAGCAGTGTGCCTTTCTCTAAAGGGGCTGGGAACCACTGCAATCAAAGACACATAAACAAGCAAGCTTTGAAAAGTTACCTGCTGTCCTTTCAACTTGACTTGCAATCTGCATCTCCCCCAAAACTGAGTTATCAGACCTATTTAGCTGACCTCTGCCGATGCATGTAAAAGGAACAGTGTGTGACAGACAAGTTGTAAAGAGACTTGGACACCTCCTCGGCAGAAAAAGCAGTTATTCAATACTGAAGAAACATTTACCAAGCAGTATTTTTATGGCATTTGTGTTCTAAAGGGAAATCAATGGCTAAAACATAATGGCAAAGATGAAGGCTACGGCAGCCCTCAGAGACAAAGCTTCATTTAGGATAATGCACTGAGCACTTGAGCTATGCTCTGATCTTCTCATAATAAATCAGGTCATATTCCAGTAGTATAATAGATGTAATTTCACAAAGTACTTCGGTGACTGACTATTCCAGTATACAATAATGAAATAAGATAGCAAACAAAAAGAAAATTTCTTGTGTGCACAACATCACTTTGTGAAGTGTAGGAAATACCAAAAGCCAAATGAAACACTACTGATAGTATGAAACACTTCATTCTCAAGGTTATTAGTGCAAAGTAAAAATACAATACTGTATGCACAAATAACAAGTGTATGAAGAAATTATGCATTATCAAGTGCAAGTTTATTTAGCATATGACATATGACATTGCATATCACTTGTATGTCTTACTTTATGGAGAAAAATCACAAGAAATCCTTATTGTCTGAGAAATGTCTGGACTGCTAATGGGGAAAGAGACTAAGGCAGATATCACAGATCAGCAACTACTTATGATAATGGTCCACTACTAATGTTTGCCTTTTGAAGTCCTTCTGCCTCTATTCTTGCCAAAATATTTTGGGTTTTTCATTGTAAAAATGTCTGAAGAAAACCATATCTGTCATTTTTGTGTGTGTTAGGAAATTAAACATACATACATTTGTAACTCTGCAAGGCCTTTTTTTAGCAATAATTAAAACTAAACCCCAAACCTTCTCTATTATAAATAGGGAAAATAGATTTAGAAATTATTCTTAAATAGCATAGCTAGTCCTTTGTGTTTTACAGGAAATAAAAATATTTCTGGAAAAAGAAAAACATTACTTCAAATCCAAATTCCATGAACACATATTCATTCCACCCAGCTTACCACAAGGTGTTTGGTATTGGAGAGTGGTCAGAGGCATGCAGACACCACAGTAAATCAAAGGAGCAGTTGAGTAACTGCAGATTAATAAACTCTCATTCAGTTATTGCTTTCCAGCACACTTGAATTATATTTTGTTTGACCATTGAGTTACTTATGTTCAGTTAACATAATGATTTTTAGTAATTTACATATTGGACTCATGTGCTGAAAAATTTCTCATTGAGTTGGCAACAGACAGTCTCTAGATTCAAGCAATTCCTCATACCTCCTCACAAAGTTCAATACATGAAGGGGGATTTGTATATCCATTGCACAGAACTACAGTTTTAATAAATTAATGTAAGAAGAAGGATGCTCACGAAGCTGGAGGACCCTAAGCTGCATGTACCTCAATCTACCTGATAGTGCAAGGACTGAGATGAACTTTGGAATCAGCAAACCTGTGCAGTTCTTTGGCAGGGAGGAAAATAATTACCTGACAAAGCTTTTTAACAAAATGTCCAGCTCTTAGCAAAGCTCATGCTTCAAAAGAATTGAAGTTGGCAATTAGTAACTAACATGTTTTTTAATGTTTCATTCATTTTACCCTGGTTAAAACAAGTATGGTATTTATCTGCCAGTCATAATTTATTATTTTAGTGGCAAGCCTATTTAATATGCAAGCCAAATTAATGATTCACTCTATAAACAATAATTTTTCCATAGTCAGTGATCCAGAAGGCAGTATTAACTGAATGAATTTTATTGGGCTTCTGTTTGTTTATTCACTGCTGTTTGCATTAACAATTATCTAGTGTCCCCCAGAACACTCACAAAATGACCTAACAAGTCGCCCAGTCTGTTCTGGCTTGGCAAAAGAAAACTATTGCAAATGGCAAAGTAAAAAAAAAAACAAAGCAAACCAAAAAAAACCAAAACAAACCCAAAAAACCACCAGAACAACACAACACACAATCTTTCTGAAAGAAAAGCAAGAATAATCTCAAAACAGTGATATTAAATGGCAGTGGGCTGTCGCTGCATGTCATTATGTGAAACGCACTATGGCAAACTGGAGCATGAAAGTTTGGCTCTGGGTCAAAGTCTTGAACGCTGTCAGGAAAAAAAACAGCTTTTGCCTGGTTTCTCACTTTTCCAGTGTTACCCTTTGGTGATTCAGTAGATGTGTCTAAATATAATTATGTACATGATTTCAAAGAGGATAGTGCACATGTCAGAGCCCAGGCTTGTACTAAATGTCTCCTTATTCTTCACTGCTCTGGAGGCTGCATGAACTGTGACATGATTTAAAAAATGTCTTAGTTTTGCCTAAATAACAGTGCCTTTTGTCAGAGACATAGAGAAGTTCTTCTCTGACTATTTGGCACTGCAGTCTGGATTTTCCCTCCATTATCTCTCAACACAAAATTCTCGTATAGAAGACATACTGGCACTCCTCTGCCAAGGCAATTGTTTCATACTCAAATGTAAATTTCATGCCCCTGGCAATATGCCTAATGCCAATAATTCAGTGAGACTTTCCACATTATACTGCATCTTTTGATTTCACCTAAGTTAAAAGAAACAAGCCAAAACATCGTATCAGTGTCCTAAAGGAGGTTAGAAAATAAATTAACAGTAGTAAATACTTCAGAAGTATTTATTTGAGATTTTTAGATCCTTTATGAACACCTGAAAAATATATTTATACTTGCATATATAAGCATGTGACATGTCCAGAGTTAAGCGCAGTTCTTAATGAAAAAATAATCATTCACAGTGATATTTTAAAAATCTGTATATCCTGCTTAAGAAAAATTAAAATAATAATATGGAATGAATAATGAAAATTGAAACCAGATTAAATGAAGAAAGGACATGATATCAGACTTATTACAGATTATTGAATTTAAATAATATGAATATGTTTTATGTCCAGTTTACAAGAGTATAAAGAAGCACATATTTCCATTTTTTCAGTTGACTAAAATTTTTCCCATATACCACGGAAAATGGAAACCAGGATTTTCCAACAGATATAACATAATTTCTGCTCATTTGATACAGTTTGAATCACAAATGCCAGTATGTCTTGAAAGAGCTTGAACTAACCAGGTAAGAATAACTGAAAGAAATTACGAAATCTATTCTCAGAGAAATTCAGAAGTTTCATTAACTTCAATGAAAACAATAGGAATAAGTAATTTTTAATTGACCCAGGAAAAAAAAAATCTAAATTTCATTTTAAATCCCACAGTCAAACCAATATTTAATTATGATCTTTCCTTATTCTGATGGGATTGAAAGTAGTTGACTAAGGTCAAAACATTTTTGGTCTGTTTTATTAGGTTTTATGAAATGATTCCTACCATTGAAAAGAATATTCCTATTTTATATTCACAAAATCAAAAAACTGTCAATTTTACATTACCAACTTATGTATCACAATGTGACACATTTGTAATGGCACTAGACCTTATCAGTCCTTCCCACTGAGATGGTAACAGAAACCACAGCATCCCACTAAAACAACTGGCATAATTTACCTTTCAGTCCAAATTTTCATATTGTTATTTGGAGTTTGCTTTCTATTTAGAAATCGCCACCATCACCAGCTTTGCAACTGCAGTCAGTTTCTTTGCGGAAATAGAATTGGGGAATCAGAGGTAAAAAGGTTTGGGGAATATGACTGGAAGCTTCCAAAGAAAATGGGCAGAGAGGCAGTTTGAGAACCTATTTTTAATTTCCTATTTAGAGTGGACTAAGGCATCTCTGTGTTGTACTGCTGCTTAGACAAACTCTTGTTGTTTACTGCATCAGGTCATTGATCCTTGAATATGGCTGATTTTCTTCACTGCTTTTTTTTCCTTCCTTTCGTCTATAAAATATGAACTTACAGATTTCCCATAAATAATCAAGTCAATAACAAAAAAATAAAATAAATTCATAGAAATATTTTAAATCAATGTGTTTAACTGACCATTTGACAGATTTAGAATTAAGTCTGAACTGCAACTTAGCTTCTAGTACCAGGTCCTGTAATCAACAGCAATATTCCTGTCTGAGAATTCCTATTACAACAAGCATGCATGCAATTCCAGTGGTCACCAGTAAAAACTATGCATTTGTTTTATCATCTCTGGGACAGCATAGCTGTAACTGAGAGAAAAACCAAGGTTTATTGCAATTGCTGCTACAGTTTTTCCTTATCTGAAAAGTCACTTATAAAGGCTACCAGCAAACAAAACACTTCCTCAGGTTAAGGTAAAAAACCCAAGCAGACAAACAAACAAGTAAAAAACACAAACAAACAAAAAACCAACCAACCAAACAAAAAAAAAAAAAAAAACCCACCAAAAAAAAAAAAAAAAACCCACCAAAAAAAAAAAAAAAAACCCACCAAAAAAAAAAAAAAAAACCCCCCCCAAAAAAAAACCCCAAAAAAAAAAACCAATCAGTAACCTATTTCAAAGACTTGCCAGCAAAGGAAGGCAAAGAGTTGCCAGCAAAGGAAGGAGGAATAAGAATAATGCAGTGCATGAAATAGGAAATTCTAGGCAATAGGTATACCGTGATCATTGTTTGCATAGTCTTCAACACCTCCTTTTTTTTTTTTTTTTTACAGCAGATGCTTCTATATAGAAGAATTCAGTACGTATAGAAAACAAACACCAACAACTTGGCTCAAAATTAATCAAATAATTAGATCTTCCACTTGAGTTTGTATATGATTGCAGCAAAAGCCTCTTTAACTACTCTGGAATCCAGAAAGCAAGAATTTGTAGCAGTGTTGTTGTAATATCATCAAGTCAAGTTTATTTACTGTCAAACTATTCCTGCAGTAGTACATTGTCAAAATATATAAAAAGGGAACTTGAGATATGCAAAATATGCCACATAGGAAAACACAGCACTTAAAGCATTGTATAATTAAAACAAACAAAGCTAAGTAGCCAGTGAGAAATACTTTACAGCTAATTAGGAAATATCCCTGTGAGAGCAGCACCCCTCACTGAAAATCCTTTTTTATGGAAGTGGAATGAAATGGGATTGTGAAATGGTCATCCCAGCTGTCCACACATCCCTATCCTGCAGGGTGTTAATCCTGCTATAAGGCTCTCACAGTAAGTCAGAAAAAACCACCAACAACAGTGTGCTCAACTTTTAGAAACAGAGGTTGATTCAGACAAACACTGGCTAGTGGTAAACTGGGCTGATCCAGGAACACTGAGTTACCACACAATGAAACCTGTGCAGGGCACACATGGGTGGGTAGCTGTAGTAGCATCCCTATTTAATCAGTCACATTGTGGGAATTACTAATTTTGGTTATCACATTTTCTATAGAATTAACTACTGTTCAGATTAGATTTTACATAATGCATTCTTGAGCTCACTGAAAGCCGAGACAACAAACACTGAAAGTCATAAGGATTTTTCTTTGTAAAATCCTGGACACATTTATGATGCAAGGTAATTGTAATAAAGGTGGGACTAGTATCACTAATTTCTTCTACGATTGTCATTCACACACCAGTAAATGTAGATGAAAATCAAGATAATGAGAATGTGAACTATACAGTCAAGCAGACTGGAAGATGCTGAATTCATGATGAAAAGGTTTTACCAGGAGTAAAGTGAATTGAGTGGGGAAGGGAATCTAAAACTTTGTAGGTCAGCAGAAAGGAGTTAGGGTACAGCAAACTGTAGAAGCTTTTGCTTCCTTGGGAATGTTGAGGGATGAGGAAGAAGAAGACAACCTTCAAGACAAGGGAAGTGAAGGTTTGTAGCCACCATAGAAAACTTGATTCTAGGGAAATGCACCCAAAATCAGACCCAAATTCCACAGGCACAGGAGTGTTACACCAGTATTTCTGTATAGAATACAAAAATTAAGCAATGCCAGCAAATTCATTGTCTCTGTTCTTAAGCTGCTAGTACAGACTCTTACATGGATTTAGTCCATGACAATTAATCCTCTCCAAAGCAATAGGCTACATGATTCAGGAATTAGTAAAAGGTGACTGTTAATAGACTTTTCTCACAGCGACCCTACTGCATAGGAAAAGACAGTTAAAAACCATGGATGTAGACTGTTTTATACAATTACCTCAATACCAGAAGCCAGTTTCATTGATAATAATAAACATGACCTAGGAACTTCATGTTTTGGAAACTCACAAGAAATGGCAGAATGTAACAGCCAATACACTAGCTCAAATGACAGCTCTGAAGCGTTTACCCCTGAGAGTATCAGAAGATACCTCATTATAGGTTACTTTTTATGTGAACTTTTTTTTTTAAAGTGGGTTCCAGTTGAAAATTTAGATTGTGAATGTGTAACTGAAACTGAGTCATACTGCATACACAATGATGACTTAAATTTGTATACTTTTATTTAATTCAATTATTTTCCAATGTTTAACCTATCTGAAAGACTTTAAATATAAGTCTTGAAATCAAATGGGACTAAAATTCAAAAATTCCAATTATATCACCAAAATTCACTGGTATAGTAATGAATATCTATATTGGTGCACTAAATAGTACCAAAGGACTTCACTACAGACACAGTCACTGAAGCAAAGCAGGAGTTTTGCCCTTCCTTTTTACTTTCCAAGTCTTTCAGGCAAGAGACTAGGGTAGAGGACAGACTTCAGGTCACAATTTCTTTATTCATTTTAAAATCTATTTCAGGGAATGGAAAGGTTATAGTTTAAAGACTCCATCCCCTTATCCTGTGGGGAACTAGAGGAAGCTATAGGGTTCTTTTTCAGCATGCATTTTTCCCAAAGTTCTGGAAGTCGGAACAAAATTTGAGAGAAAGAGAGAGTGAGACTTGGTTAATAGAAGTAACACAACACAGTGCTGGTCCAACAAGACTGATGAAAGAGGAAAAAGCATGAAACAGGAAGAGAAAAATATGATAGAAGAGGGAAGAGATAGCTAATAAGGAGACCAAGGAAAGAAAAAAATGTGAAGGAGGAGAAAATGGAAACATATGCTAAAACTCATTTCATTTCCCCATTACACATTATTTATTATTTGCTAGGATAAGTTTTGCTACTTTTTTTCATAAACAGTATTCCCTGTGCTAATTATGACTGGTAAGCTGAAGTAAAGTACTTTAGGCAGATGGAAGAACCTAACTTCTTTACATGTTGTTTTCTCTTCTCCCTGTCTCCTTTCTCCTAGCTAGCTTGGGTCACAAAAGATAGAAACTGGAAAAAGAGAAGGATATGTAAATCTTAGGGATTAGCCGACTATAAGCAATAATATTGAGGAAAGAGGGTCAGAGATGCATTAAGAAATAATTCCCCTGCATTTTCAGTCACATAGCTATGGTAACTGGCCTTTATTTTAGAAATCTTTACACAAGATTACCAGAATTATCAAAGTTCATTGCTTGTGGCATGCCTACTGAAAACAAATTACTTCAACATGCAGTTTTGGGCACCATCTAAATCACAATTGCTTAAAAGTATCCTTTATCATTTTAGAAATATTAAAATGGAAGAGAAATATGGAAAGAGAACAAGCTCTGTATAGAAGTCCAGTGACACACCAAATTAAGGCAAATTAAGTCAATGTTAACACAAGACACTGATGCAGGAAATTAATATGGGTGTTGTGGGGCAGTAGAGCATGTTTGAGGATCTGAGATTTGGCAAACCTGTCACAAAGGAATGATTAAGGCAGGAAGTTCAGCTAAATTAAGATCATGCAGTAGAACAAAATCCTATTTTTAGAATCTGTTGACGACCACATAGCCCAGGGAAAAGACTAGCCTCTTGCTTTCAGGGTAAGTGACAGCAATGCCATCAGGGTAAACTACAAGGACATACAGAGAGTAAACGGCAGACAAGTTAAATCTGAGACATATACATGACAATGAGAAATGATGGCTTAGCAGAAGTTCTGTAAACTTAATTTCAAGGACTCTGCTACTCAGAGAACCCAAAATGTATGTTCTTTTGCCACTTAATAAATGTGCCCAAGTGAAAACTGGTCTCAGAAATCCTGGTATCATGCAGTTTCGTCTCAGCTAGAAATTTTATCAGGAAAAAAAATTGTGAAGTATAATATACTGACATTGAGAGGGAATCTTTACTGATGGTTCTGGCTTCAAAAGTGTTTTCTAATGCTTGTCTGTGATACTTGATCATATTTTAAAATAATTCTTCATAAAGCATAGGTAGCTGAGCCTGATTTAAAAGCAGGTGAAAACTAGAATGCTAAAGAAGATATTAGGAGTGTTTCACTCCTTGGGAAATGTTTCTCTTTTGAAAATTAGGGTTTTTTTGTGTGTGCATTGCAGATATTACCTCTCCTAGCAACAGCACAACTTCCAGGTTGTTGCATTCCTTCATGGTTTAACAGCCATCAAATCCTGCTTAAAACAATGGCTTGCTCTGTGAGAAATATTTAATCTTCCTGCTGTTTAAGCTAGTCAAGTTCCTTTTTTTTTGATTCTTCTTCTGAATACTAAATACCTTCTGTAAAAATAGTAGGAGTTTCAAGCAGCAGTTTTAACAGTCATTAAAAGTGAACGTATAAAATATCATGAGAGTCTGAAAGTACTGCTGTGAGAGTTTGTAACCTACCACTTGAACATGAGCATGGTTTGGGAAAGATGATAAGGACTGACAAGTAGTAAATATCCATCAAGGTTCACAGCTTTTTTGGATTCTTACAATATGGTGGAAGAAACTGAAAAAAGAGGGCACATCTGTTAAAAACATGGGAGAAAAACCTTTCTTGATTAGTTTATAATAGTTCAAAAGAAAAAAAAAATCATCCTTAAGATATGCAGTCTCATGGTCTTCTATTCATGCCTCTGATTTTTAAAAGAGACTCTCTTAGGGGAAAACCAACTGATAAACAATCTGTTGCCACAACCGCAGCATAATGTTTCAGAACACAGTATGTGCTACCTTCTTTGATCTTGGTGTACATAAACTTACTGAATAACAGTGTTTCCTCCATTTTCAAAAACTCCTCACTATGTGATGGGGTCATGAACGCGATCATGCCCATCCCTGCAGGGATTGGGATAGTAGTCTTCACAAAGTCTGAAACAGAAAAGTACCCAAGCTTCTTCCTTTATAGACCATCATTTTAAGCTCAGCTTAAAAAATTTAAAGGAGGAAGGGAAGTGCCTCTGTAGTTTCGAACAAACTTCAATATTCTCTAGTACAACCCCCATGAATAGTCTATAAATAACTGCCTATCTGGATTTATTTTTAAAAAGCAAGCCTTGTAATCCCAATTTATATGACCTGGGATCTAAAGCATATACTTCTTCTAACCAGTCCATTTACTGGGCTGAGCATCTCCCTTTCTGGATTCTCCCCCCATTCCTGATGCACCTGACTGGTTATGGCAAAGTGAGGTCATATGAACACACATATGAACATCCTCTTATTGGAAGAAGGGTTTATCAAAGGATTTAGGCTACTGTTTGACAATTATTACGTCCTGCTACTGAACTCATCTATTAATAAAGAAACATCTAGGAACTTTTCTTTAACAATTTATTTATTATATACATAAATGGAAGTGCTTCTTAACCACTTGTGAACAGACTAGTTGTGCTCAAGGCTTGAGAGTAGTGTTATGTATAAGATTTTTAAAGAGGACCCTAGCACAGCAGTGAACCCTTCAAAAATGGTTTAAGCTTTGCCAATCCAATGAACTTTTTGGCTGTCCTTCATAAGAACAGGGCAGGAAGATAAAGCTTGCATTTTCAGACCTTCCTCAACAGAACAGAAATAGAGTTTATGTGCTCTCTTAGGTCACCAGATTACATTTAGCTAGATAATACTCCTGTTCAAGTAGGGGATGTTCAAGGGATGAAGACAATTTCTGTGCCCTGGTTTTGTGGGATGGTTCTGTATGGGCATGAATAATAATGTAAAAATATTACAATAACAACAACAACAACAACAACAACAACAACAACAACAACAATAATAATAATAATTAATGATATAGTATCAGTGTACATAGTAGAGTGCCATGTTTGGCCAAAGAACTATCCCATCCTTACAAAGTCTAAATAACAGGCTAAAATTTCCAGACAGCGTTCCACCATTGTGGGATTTTTTTCAGACGTTTTCATTACATTTGACAACATTCAGCTGCCTTAGAAATTCCTTTGTCCCTAGACTAGTTGCCTGTAAAACTTCAAGATATCATCCTTGCAGTAGTCACTGCAGAAAAACACATTATACTGCCCAGCTTATCAGATCACCTTCACTGCCTGTGCGTATCTACCACCACTCCATCTAGAAGCCTGCTCTGATGTGGCTTTGGAACATCTTTCCCCGTTTCCTGGGGAAGTAGCTGTGGTGTTCCCCAGAGGTGTTCACCCAACACCATTTCTGCACTACAATAAGTCAGGTAGGTTGTGGCTGAACAAAAACACAGGAGGGAAAGAAATAACTTCTGTTCTGAGAGCTTTTCTAAATCTAAAATAGCTCCTGATTCTTTTAAGACAAGAATTTAGCAAAGGTCCCTTCCTCCCTCCCTCCCTCCCTCCCTCCCTCTCTCCCTTCCTTCCTTCCTTCCTTCCTTCCTTCCTTCCTTCCTTCCTTCCTTCCTTCCTTCCTTCCTTCCTTCCTTCTGAAAAAGTTGCTATCTTACTGAACTGAGGCTTCACATCTACTAAGACTGAAGCTGAATTATCTTCTTCCTAAGTTTAAAAAAAATTATGATGCCAGAATTATTTTGGGATTATCTAACTTCCAGAAGTAACAGATTCAATAAGGCTTCTTGAATTAATTGTAATAGTTGATTCACATTTTTGAATATAAAATAAAAAAAGCAATGTTACCAATGCGTAATATAAAGATATCAGATGGCATCTCTGTATAATAACAAAAAGCCTTTGAAATTTAGGTAAGCTGAAATAGTCCACATGAACAACATCAAATAAAACCCCTGACATACACTGTTATAATGATTATTGAGAAGTCTCAGGGAGAAAACTTTCACATTTACAAGTCTGTGTAGTATAAATCAGTTGGTCCTGAACCACACTGATACAAAAAAAATTGTACTTTGAAATCTAAAATTTAACTGTTGAAAAATTGGTTATCTAGTGACTACTTCTTATACTTTCCTTTATTCTGTTGCTGTTTTGTAGTCTTCTTTCACCTTTTATTTTAAGGAATATGGATGACAGAAAAAAATAAAAAGGTGAATTCCAGGTCAGAGATACTTTACTAGCCTCTGCTGCTGGGGTGAGATTATTTGCAGTGACTGCAGGAATTTTCAGTCTTTTGTAAAAGACCACATGTTTCAAAACTGTAATTCCTTTGGACTTCAATGAAGTTTATAATGGGGCATCTCCTTTATGATCTCCTTTGCTTAGCTTCCATTTTCAGCAGAAGCCATTGAAAAAAACCCCAAACCTACACAACAAGAACAAAAACTGAACATACTACTTGAATTATTTTTTCACCCGATATATGTGGACCACAATGAAGTTTCAATTGATCTGTATGTTAGGTGAAAATGAACTGCATTTTTCATATTACGTTTGACTTTTAAGTTCCTTGGGGGAAGCAGTCATGAATTTCACTAAATTGCATAGAGCTAAGAATACCAAGAAGTTGATAATTAATAATAAATGCATAAAATATCTGCACTCATTTATCATTTTCAGTTCTAATCTTTTGCTTGTGACATCTTACCATCTCCACAACTCCATTATTATCCTTATTAGTATTTTTAAATTTTTATGTCTCACTCCTTATCTTTTTACAAATTATTATAGGCCTCGATTTAAATTTCTGCTGGAGTTCCTCCCAAACTCAATTTCCTTCTATTTATATCTGAAAGTTATGTAAGAAAGTTGGATGTGGCATACTTGGTAAGGCTCAACAGCATCTGTCCTTAGATTACGGTATTAGAAATGTTCTAGTGTAGCTACACAAATATTCAAAAACTTCGACTGAAAGAATTTGCTGTAAGACTCTAGCATCAAGTCCCATAGCTTTCTTCTTTCTAAATTCTAAAGATGAGGTATCATATTTATCATTTTTTTTAAATTGCAGGTCATTTAAACTAGTATTCCCAAAGACCTGCCTGAACATTTTTTTTTCTTCCTCTTAATATTCCAGATAAAATAATCATTTTCCAACAAAAGGTACTTCAAAACCAGAAAAAAAAATGACACTGGAATAATACCACAGTCTCCTTCTCAAATCCTAAAGAAAGAAAAAAAGAACTATATTTAATTTATGTACTTACAGAGTGATGCAAGTTAACTTGGACCAAATATAACTGGGAAGAATTTTGAAAGCTTCCCTGTAAAATTCTTAAAAGTTCTGCAACAGAAAGGGAGGAAAATCCACAAAAGTTTGTGATACATCGTAGTCTGCTTTGTATAATGAAAAAGAATGTGATTCTTAATATGCAGCTCATTTGATGGATTAGCTGTGTCCAGGATGAAACCTATTGCTCATAGATTTTTTCTTTTTTTAACATGATGTAATTCCTTAAATTAATGCACACTTGAGATATATTAGTGCTATTTGAATTTAGGCAAGTCTCCAAATTCTTCATTTTCTACAATCTTTTTTTGAAAAGAATGCAGGTAATTCTCAGCAGCCGACCTCTTACCCTGACAAATCATGCAGAAAACTGACTGTGACTTAAACAATGCAACAGGTTTGAGATATTGCTCTCATGCTTTTTAAGTCAGAAACACAGTGATGCTTCAACCCCACTATACTCTGTGTTCTACAATCCCCCAGGTAGTTCCATTCAGAGACACTGTTCTAAAACATAGAACAAAGGATCCCAGAAATGTGTCCTACTTTGAGATTAAAATTCAGAGGGCCATTAAATTAAAGCATTGACTAATACTCCTTCTTTTTCTCTCTACTGCTTCTCCATTCACATTTCATGAAACCATGTCAGGACTAGCCTGCTGAAGCAGAATTAGAATTCCTGGGAGAAGATCTGAACCGTTGAAATGTTAAACATGTCAGTGTGTGAGAGATCCACACTTCTGCTCTACAGCAATAAGTAGTACAAGGTCTAACTGTCTCTTCTCGATCCTCGGTGAAAAGAACAATTGATGTCAGTCACATTCAGCAGGTACCCACTTACTGTATCTTACCCTGCCAATCCAGACAGAAATTAGGTGCTGCAAGACTATTCATAGCCTCTGAAACTGCAAAGATAGGTATAGTACAAAAATTGAATGAAATATATACAGCCTTTGTATATTAAAAGCCTTTTAGAAAAGTCATTAAGAGACATCATGGAGTTTTCTTCAGAATTCTCTTGATAATACAGCCAATTATGGGAAAAATTAGAGAAGAGGCCAATACAATTTAATTTATACAGAAATCATTCAATTATTTAAAACATTTTCGCAGTGGCTGCTGTGGAGTTCAGTCAGTTATGAGCTCTAATGCCAGTTAATGTGCAGTAAAGAATGTCCTCCTTTTTCTGTTCACTCTTCCTTCACTAAATAAATTCCAAATCATTAAATAGAAACACCTATCTGCATGTAATATTTAGTTTCAAAATCCCAGCTCCAAAAGGCATGAATGGGTGAATGGCTGCTGCAGAAGTATCTCAGGACATCGTTGCACTGAATAACATTAGAATGAACAATGCATTTTGATGCATATCAGAAACAGATAATACAGATAATTTGCTGCTCCTTTCAATGTCCTAATGTTAAGTCACAGTTGTCTAACGAAGAGCAAAAGGCCATCAGCTCTGCCACAGTCAGATAAATAGCTCATTTAAGATTAGCAATAATCTATTTGCTTTCACCTGTTTTAGATAAAAGAGGATCAGTAAAGAAAATTAAACACAGCATGATTTCTTTCAGGTTCAGCCCACCTTTTCAGCCACAAAAAGCCATTAATTCAGCTGGGTTCTAATAAAAACCTTGGGATGAGATCATTGTCACAAGACACAGATGTGCTGGCCCTCCTTTGGCTCTCTAACTCCTCAGCACACAGAAAACGCAGTGGGTGATCCAGAGCTCAAAACAAAGCTCTGCAACCCCAACAGTCACCACCTTTTGACACTCTCAAATTCATACAGAGGATGTTCAAAGTCATGGGGGTGGAAGAAAGTGTTTAAAAGGGGCAGAGGGGGCCACACCAAGGCACTGCTCATGTGTGCCAGCGAGGCTGCCCCTTTCCTCTTGGAAGTGAATGACACATTAACCCTACCTAAGCTGATGCACAAGGAGCATGCATGAGCTGAAAGACTCAGCAGATGGATCCAGTAAATTTTGAGTTGTAGGACTCAACCACAATGCATAATAACATATGTTTGTACAGTTTTCTTATGGAATTAATTTCCTTATGCTGCCTGTGAGAAACTGTGAACACTTCGCTACTCCTTCTTTACTCAATAAAACAAATAAATAGTATTTAAATTGCACCTAGTAATTACAAACTTTATTAGTTTTCTTTTTTTTTTTGCTATTCTATACATCATTCAGTTTGCTACAAAACCATAATTTTAATAGTTCTCCTTTTCATTATGTGTAACATAAATGCCATAAAATTTAATATATTGCTGCAGCAGGAATTATGGCTACAATTATGGAGGAAGACTCAATGCCTTCAGCAACAGCCTAATATAAATGCTGCATAATAATTCCATTTCCCCTCCAAATGTTCACTGAGATTAATTTACACAAGCACATTGCCCTTTTCCTCACATGCCACAGACTCACAGTCACCCTAGAGTGATGGATAATCGCTTTTTACACTAAGTTTTGTGCAACTGATTGGGGTGAGACTTTCTTACTGAGATGCAATGATTGTACTAACAACTGTTGCACAAGTGACTGGATGACAAGTTGTTTCTATGAAAACATTGACTTCTATGACCGCCGTTACAAAAACTTTGCATCAGCAACATGAAGAAAAATGGTTTCACAAATGAAAACTTACATGAGGCAAGTACAACATGCTGACCAATTTCACTGGGTAAGGGAAAATAATGACTGAGCACAGTAAAACCAAACCTCAGTGGAATATTGTTTTGTAAATATTTGCTATATATTAAAGTTTTGTATCAAATACAGCAGTAAATATGAAAAATAAAGTAATTCTGTCTTTATAGCAATGTTGCTAAAAACATGGCCTGTTTTAAAGTTTTATACTGCAATGTCTAACACTAATTTTCAAAGAAGTGGGCAGAGATTTATTTTTATATTCAAAACTTCAAAAGGAGTAAGATTTACTCTGAATATGGAAAGCATTAGATATATCTTAAGTATTAGAGGCTGTTCAATGCTTTGAAAGAATATTGTTCTTGGAATGACTACATTTCATAATTTTCTGTCCATTTTAAGAAATCAGATGAAGTTAAACAATGAAGACAGAATCTATAACCAAGTATCTTACATATATATATATATATATATATATATATATATGTATATGAGAAAACCTACACAATTTTACAAGTGGAAATTAACTAACTTGCCCTGTATTTTATTTCCCACTTTTGTCTTTTTATTAACTCTGCATAACTATAACCAATTCCAAAAATCTTTTACTATCACTAACTATGCTTTATTTGTTCAGAGTTTTGAAGATGAGATTTTGCCTCTGATGACTTGAATAAAAATTTCTGCCATTATCTTCAAGGACACTAAGGACTTCAGGTTTCTCATCAGATTATTCTTGATTAACAAGAAGGTGTTGAGTCTAACTATAATTTCACACACTGGGACTTCTAAAGCCATAGTAACTGACAGCACTAAGAAATCACCCCTGAAGTTCTGGTTCTGTAAAGACAAATCACTGTTTTATACAGTGGTACAATCATGATATTAAAGCCCGCAGTTTCACTTATAGCAGCATTGTAAGAACATGTTACAGGGACCATTGTTGTGAGAAGAAACTTCTGCATTTGTCCTTTACTGGGTGACCAACATTCCACTAGAACCAAAATCTACCTTCATAGAAAGCATATAAATGCAACTAATTTCTTCACTTAAATAATTGTCAGTCATGACACTTCTTTTCACAGTCATTGATTGGGCACTTGTTACAATCCATCAAAAGAACCCTGCCCACCAAAATGCTTAAGCAGAAAGACTAAGTTCTGATTTTCAAACCAAATGTAATTCCTTGTGATTCATGTAATGATGAAAAGTAACAATATTAAAACAAAATGCTTTAAAATTATCAATATTTTTAAATATACACAAATTTAGATTATTAAACGAAGAAATTGCAGAAAATAAATTATCTCATGTGAGGAAAAGAAACAGTATTTTGCATTTTTATGGCCACTAATGATGATTCAACTTCCCTAAAATGTTATTTATAACTGAACTCATTAAAAGGAAATCATCCCCATTATTTTTAAATAAATATGAATTGAAAAAAATGTTCAAGTGACCACTAAAAACTATGTTTTATAACTATGTTATATAAAAACTATGTTTTATAATCTGTACTATAATGGTCTCAATGTTCATTTTGGGACAAAAACAAGGGAAATCTGTCAGACATGTCTGAACTATATTTGTATGTTAATGTTAATGAAAAGAAAAAATTATTTCTACCTGCTTTTCCATTTCAGTTTTGGAGGCCAAATAGTTATGTTAGTTCAAGCAAAATTTGGATGAGCAAATAATATTTTAGAACTAACTCTCTTAAACATTTGTAATATTTGCATCATTGTCACTCTCTTCAGTAATAAGTAACAAAACCATCAGGGGAGAAATGCAAAGAAGTAATCAGAAGGCCTCAATCATAGCAGACAAAAAAGAAAGCTGTGGGGGATTGATAGGGAAAATGCTATTAAGTCTTAAAAAGAAGAGTCATTTTCTTACATTCCATCACTCATATGATGATTATCCCAAATTACATTCACCTTACATCACCATCCAAAGGCACCAAAGCAGTATCTTTTGTTGTTACTTTCAGGTTATAATCTGCTTTATCTGATTGTGTGACAGCCTCTCCTGTTCACCATATTTTCAATGCTTTAGGCACTTTGATGACACCAGCTGCTGAATGATTTTATATATAAAGTGTATATGTTTTGGTCCTACCCATAAAATAATTTCTTTTTTACAGAAAGGTTCTTCTTAGCTGAAACCACATTCTTTCCAAATCCATAAGAAAGCTCCTCAACTTTTTCTGCAAAGTATCTTTTTTGAAAGCTCTTTAAGGCTTTTTTCTCTCTCTTTTTTTTTTTTTTTTAAGTAAGGAACAGTTTGTACTTCAGGGGTGGGCTGTTTTTTTGGTTTTT
>VXBC01005316.1:28838-165925 GCA_013399945.1 Ploceus nigricollis | reverse complement strand
ATCAGGTAAGGCACAACCAACCGCAGTTACCACTTATTGACTTCCTTCTGAGCTCCTCAGTCAGCATCACTTTCTACAGGATAAAGAAAAGTTCATGATTGAATTTCTGGAGTATTTTCTAAACCTTGTAGTATGTGAGCAATACCTGACACCTCATCACATTACAATTTTGCAACCACTTTTGAGGGAGAAAGCTTTAACCAGAGCAAAAGCTCTAAAACATTGTAAGCAAAAAAGTTTATGAACTTTTATATTATAATAACCTTTTATCAGACATAAAAATAGTCAAGTGAGAGATGCTCAATCCCATTCATTCCATTCTAATATCAGCAGAATTCATTGGGGTTTTCCTCAATGAATAAAAACCACAACATAATAGTCTTGATATTTATTTCTTATTCAGAATTTAATTTCCTGTCAGCCTTTTGTTTTTGCAAAGTGCTCTAAACCTGATTCACACTATATAAAACCAGCAGCTTTTTATATGAATTATGAAATACTAGCATTAATCTAGTATTAATTTTTACTTTCATACAATTCCCTGGAACTTTTAAAGCTCTGAACTAAAAATTAAATTAAAATTTTTTATTTTGCTTTATCTACACCCACAGGTGTTTCAGTTCTTGAACACAGTTCTCTGCCAGTGCACACAATACATATTAACACCATCACTACAAAGCAGAAGATGGTAATTCCGAGCTTTAGAACAGAACATATACACCAGGTTACCCACTGTAAAAAAAAAAAATCACACAGAAAAAGCATGAGAATATGAAAGCAAATTTTAAATGGCAGGTTTACTCTTTAAATGAAAATGCAGTGCAACAAGATCAACTTCAGTAATACCTCTATCTCATGTCTAATGCATTATTAAGGTAGTCCTTGCCATGGGGAGGTAGAACACCCTCAGCACTGATCAATATTTGATAGGCTACTGTGTCCGAGTGGTGTCCCACCAAAATCAGTGCAGTATCAAACAGGAACAGCAATCTGACAACACGTAAGGAACTGCTAAATGAGTGTCTGACAGACACACTTGGTAGATGAGATATTCTGCAGAAAGTGAGAGAAAACATAGCTGACATTTTTTTTCCAGGAGTAAGCTTTTAAAGGTTTTAGAGACTTGCTGAAAACACTATCTGCGTTACCCTGATTATATGTGCCTATTTTGGAATACATTTATATATGATATTTCAATAAGCTTGGAATGTCAAACGGGGATCTTTTTAGCTTAGCAAAGTGGTCTGGCTTTCTAAATTCAAAACTATCAGAGCACACAGACTCAAAACTCCAATGCTGGAGTTAAATCTGACTACTGAAAATCTCATCAACTTTGTATATTTCTCAATTATATTATTTTTCTTTTGAGAAATATTAAAGGAATTTACCAAAAAGAAGTTTGCCCTTACAGCAGAGTATATTTATCCATATGAGAAAGCACACCAAAGAAAGAAAACTGTAAGGTAAAGGGAGATGCATTTTATGCATTAAAAGATCCTGAGGGTGCACTCCAACTCACACAATCACATTCATGATTAAGCCATCCATTCTCTGAAAGAAGAATAAATATCCCTTATTGTTCCATGTATCAATATCTCAGTAAATGGACAGTATCAAACACAATGGTGCACTGATCCTAAGAGAGCAGGAAAGGTCAGGAGCTGCATTACTTTGCATCTTACCTTCAAAAGAATCTCGCTGTATTTTTCACTTACTAATTTGTGAGAACGTATGAAGAACAAGCTTGGCCAGATTAGTACAGTGGTTTTGTGAACACACAGACATGCACAGACACACACACAAAGTGTATTGTAAAAACACAGCTGTCCCTGCACTGTTGTGGGTTGGAGATTTGGGGGTGTTGAAGTTGTGACCTTAAGCGTGATGCAATACCTGGACTATCACTGGCAGTAATATTAGTGTCAGTGTGTACTACTGTGTACAGATTATCTTTACTTCAGAAACTGAAGTGCAATTCTGTCCTCCAACACAAGTTACTAGTAGAGTTTTCATTTTAATTTCAGAAACAAGGCTCTTGGAGCAGCTGAAATAAGGTTTATCTAGCTCACATTGCCAATGGAGGATGGCTTGAGATAACTACAATAAAGGAGCATTTGTTCCATCCAATCTGTTCAAGCACTACAAAAGCCTCCTGTGGACTACTGTTTATAGTTTTGGGTACAATACATCAAGGAAACAAACATGGAGCAGATGGAGACAGTTCAGGGGATGGCAATAAGAATGATCAAACGCACAAAATATGACCTATAGACCATGAGAATTTAAGTCCATATAACCCAGAATACAGAAAAGGCAGCAGAGAAGTACTTTTAAATACACACACATAAATACATATACGCACACAAACATGTGGAACTAATTCATAGTGAGAATGACTTGAGTTACACATAAGGAAGAATTTTCCAGGAGTAGAAACCATTAAGCAGTTCACAGAAATCAGTTAAGGAAGCTATGAACTTCTGTTGTAAGAATCCAGTAATTAAAAGTATTCTAGGATTGGTTCAAATACAACTGATCTCATGCTCTAGGGATTGTACAGGATGATCTCTCAAAGCTCAGTCTGACACGCTTTTCTAAATTACCTTTTTTAAAAGCTAATTTTCATGTAAAGTAAGCTTCACCTTATATGCTTTTTATCTGCAGAAACAAAAACCAAATCCAGCATTATATTCACAAAAATATGTCTCTGGATACATTAATTACATGTCAAATATTAATGTACTCTGTTTACAGGTTGTGCATGCAGATTTAGCATTTAAACCAGAACTGCACAAGAGAAAAAAATCAGTTGTGCTTCAAAGTGTTTCTTTTATATAGAAATTCAGAAGAAAAAATGAACTAGTAAGGTACAGAACATTTTGAAAAGCAATTTAAAAATATTAATGCTTCAGCCATTAAAGTTACTGAAACTGGGTACAGCCCAGACACCAGCTTCAAAAAAGTTTCATTTACTATAAGCAAACACACAGATGTGCGAAAAGGGCAAATTCAACTTTTAGTTTCTATTCAGGTCATTTGGACTAACTTGTTTAGGTTACTTAATACTACTGGTGTTATGGACAATATTGAAAGTTGCCAGTGACCATCTCTTTAAAGAAAACATAAAAATGCTTGTACTGAACATCAGACCTTCAGTATGTGCTTTGTATTTCTTTTTGGCAGGGATTAATTGATTTTTGGTTCCATTTGTGTCTGTTTTGTGTCTATTGTGACAAAGAAAAGTAAAATGCAGAGCAGCGATGAATGACTGTTATGTGTGATTTCTAAATGGTGATGGTGGTTACATTTCTGTTGTTTCATTCATATAAATAAAGGGACATAGCTACAAAAAGCAAGACTTAAATACATTTGTAAGATACTGCTGTCTGTGTAGGATTTTTTTTAAATTATTTTTTCAATGATAAACTATTTTATTAAACCTCTGCCTTTTATCTTTCACTGAAGTGGTATTATAAAATGTACATTTAGCAAAAACCTTACTCTTCATAAAATTGGCAGGCTTCCTCCAGTGCCATGATTCAGATGCACAAGGGTACTCAAGTACAAGTAGTTTGCTAGCTGGAAGATGTAAATGTTATCCAAAAGACTAAAATTCACCCTTGAAACAGGACTTTCACGGGGCATAGACATTGTGCTGACAGAATTTATCAGGGCTGAACTCCAGCAGAGATAATTCTTACTGTGATTCAGAAAAAAATTCCATTACTGGAGCTGCAGAAGTTTTGCTGAGGAGCTGGCAATCATGCTAAAAAAAAAAAGCGCTGGAGGGAAAATGTGTATTATGTCAGAAAAAAAGCCTGCTTCATGTGACATTCCAAATGTACAAATTATTTGTTTTATCACCAGTGTTTCATTAGTGATGATGATGATGACACATTTTTTTGAAGATATACAGGAATCTCAATTTATATTCACCATCATAAATAGCTCTAATTTACTGATTTAGACAGAAAGTCTAAATAGCCTGGAACAGACTGAAATGCTCAAAGGGAAAATAAATCAAACCACAAAATTATGAAACTGGTATCTCTAATTATAATCTCCCCTGAAAACATTTAACCTTCAAAACCAGCATGCCTGGATTATTTCCACTCATGAGCTTTTCTCAGGAAATTGCATCTACAGAAAAAAATAACAATAAATAGCACATTTGCTCCATTAAAAATGAAACTTTTTTTTCCTAAATGACTGGAAAAAGTCCAGTAACAAAAAGTCTATAATCACTGGCCAAATGATCAAAAGTACATAAAATCTTGTACTCTGAAGACAATGTTTTAATTGAGAAAACTGGAGTTTAGAAATCCACTGATGCATCATAAGCATTGTAAAAGGGTTTTTTTATATGCATCAAGACAAGCATTATAATATCTTTGGCCAGTATAATGGATGAAGTGCTTCAAAGCTACAGAAGTCTAGAATTCTCTGGGATATGATATTATAATGAAACAACTCTCAAGATAAGAATGAAAAACTTACAGCTGGCATTTAAAAAGACTGAAAAGACAGGACCCATGCTGCAGAAGTTTAAAGAGCAATACAGCATGATGTGTGGCTCCATCTGTACATTTATAAATTAGTCCCAGTCCTCACAGGCCATTTCCAAAGTAAACTTTTTCTGTCATTGACAAAAATTTTAATTTTTTGTAACCAGGACCAAAATTTCATGGGTTTTTGCACACTTCAGATCAAAAAATTTACTACTTATTCTCCTACTCACATAAGAAATCAATACAGTAAACACTGAGCTAAAAAGCTAAAAATACTCATAATCTTGATAATTACCTAGTTTGCTATAAGTTCCCACCTATTGGGGAAAATAATTAACAAAAAAAAAAAAAGTAACCATTTCCTGTTTGTTTCCTACAGGAAAATAGACCACAAGACAGACAAAAATGTTTTATAGAGGAAAAAATTACTGGAGATGGTATATAGTTATCTAAGAAGTTTTATTTGATTCAAATGTCAAAAATTGCCATCTTTCCTCACACAGAATCATACGCAAATACACTGAGCAACAGCTGGATTACATAAATTCAGCATTTTCTACATTTTTTTCTTGTATGGTAAATTCAGTGTCTCTGTGATATATTTAATACCTCCAGCAACTGGATGATCTGGAAGCCTTGAGGTCGGCAGCACTTGTGCATACACTTCTGATATCTGCTTGTTCTGCAAGTCTGTGCCTCCTTGAAATGCCCATCATGCTGCCTTGAACACTATAACTGGGCAGTGAAAGCCTAGGAATCACTGCAACTTCCTGACACTCAACAGTCCTTCAACTAGTACTACACAATAGGCCTCAGGAGTTGTGACAGATCTGCAAAACTCAGAGAAGCTCCTCTGATATTGCAAGGACTGAGAAATCTCCCAAGAATTTTAGCCAGAATATATTTAATCTTCAAAGCATGAAAACACTTAGTTTATCTTTCTGTAAGAAGGTAAAATGAAACACAGGTAAATGTGTCTCTCTAACAATGTTGTACTTTTATTCTACTGTTTAAGAAGACCTGGCTGTCCTATTAGGGCATGAAACTATAAAAGAATGTTTATCCCTCCTTTGAGCATAGAAATTCTTCAAAAAGCAGTTGTACCACCTCTGACTGTGAAGGATGAAAACTGCTAGAGCACAATGGAAGTAATAATGAGTTCTCTGAAGTCAGACATGTCATGGTCCCAGATGCAGGCTCTACAATCTAATAAAAAAAAGAAATTAATCTAGACAGTAGATTCCTGTTGAATTTTTCCATGGTCACCTGTTGTTTATTGTCATGCTACATTATGAATAAGTGAAAGATTTAAACGCCTTCAGCATTTATTAAATTCCTAATTGGAATCACAGATACTGAGATCTGAGACTACTTCAAGTCATTTTCCCTGATAAGCAAGCTCATCATAACATCCACAAAGAAGCTAGTCAATAAATATGTATAAGCATTTGCCGAAGCAGAAAGCTGTTTCTCTCCACTCCATAGGAGTAAAAAGTTTTGGGTAGTTTCTTTAGTCCTAATTGTAGCTAAATCAATAGTCAGAAGTATGATCTGATTTGAGCCTGTACTGGTGGGCAGAGAGAGACGTAAAACTAGAAAGAAGTATGAAGTAGGAAAGTTCTGTGAAGTGGGCATGTTTCACAAACTCAAGGAAACAGAAAAGTTAGAACTGTTTTCAACATGATATGTCTAAAAATCCCTAGTATGTCTCTATCCAGGACATGCAATAACTCATACACAAATAGAATCATGTAATAAGCTGAGTTGGAAGGGATCCATGAGGATCATCAAGTCCTGGCCCTTCACAGGACAGCCCCATGAATCAAATCTGAGAGTTCCTGAGAGTATTGTCCAAACACATTTAAACTCAGACAGGCTTGGTGCTGCGACCACTTCTCTGGGTAGCATGCTTTAGTGCCCTAACACCGTCTGTGTGAAAATCTTTTCTTGATATCCAACCTAAACCTTCCCTGAAGCAGCTTCAGGTTGTTTCTGAGAGGAAAGAGATTGGTACTTGCCTCCACTTCCCCTCATGAGGATGTTGAAGATCACAAAAATGTCTCCCTAAAAGAAAAGAAACTGAACAGAAATTTCCTTGACAGAGAAGGAAATAAAGGTGTATATTCCTGACTGAGAGCTTACAAAATACAGCAGACAAAATGATTTAGATATGCAGGCTCCATTGGACTTGTACTGTAACTAGGACTCTGACCAACAGTCTCCCTTACATCTTTTAAAAAACAATATGTGCCCTACATATACTCTATACCAATATCCAGTATTATCAGACCTTCTGTGATAAGATTTGGGTATTCACGTAGATGAATACCCTTACAGTACAAAAAAAAATAAGTGACATTTAAAACCATGTTTTGCTTTTCATTAACGAGTCATTATTTTCTTGTCAAGTAGCACTCTAAGGCCTTGAAAGCTGTATCTGTTAAGTGTCTCCCACTGCGACGACCGCCCATTTATTTTACTACTCACCACTCATGCACAGACTTCCTTCTTTGAACTCAACCATACTATACTATCTCCCTTTCTAAAGTACAGCTCAGACAATCAAAAGCAGGATTGAGAAAAGAAAATAAAGAAGAAAAGGAATCTGGCACTGTTTCAGGGTGACCCTTTTGAGCAGCTGCCTGGATCTGAGATTCCATGTTCAGAAGTTGAAGGGTGAACAGAATTTTTGCAGGCAAGGCAGAAAAGAAATGGTGAGCACACTGCCAGGACATGAGGCAAATTCATACCAATGAGATAAAGAACAAAATGCTGCAGGTAAAAGAAATGGTAAATTCTGAATTTCTAGATCTAGATAGCAACCTAGAGGCAAACAGCTGTGATTTGTTAGTTGAAAACGCAGACTCCTCTACAAGGAATCTTCTTATCTTCTATGTAATTTTCAAGCTGTCATACTTAAGCTTATGATTTTATTGCCCTTAGAGCTGAAAATATCCTCAGGGAAAACATTAGTCTGAAAGCAAATTGAATTGCAAGCATTTTAATATAAATCTGCTTCATTCAGTATGGTTCCTCCATTCAAATGACTCCTGGTTGATGCAAAGTAATTCTGATACTGACTCTCAAGAAAAATGACAGGGCACTTAATACTGATAGGTCTGAATCCCACTACTTGTCTGACCATAAAAACCTTGGGGACACAACTCAATATACCTAAATCCTACCAGTCTTCACTTTGGATACAGTTAATAGGGCTTAATTCTGAAATAGTCAGTCCAACCAAAGTAGACTAGATGATTTTCTGTACATTTTCAGAATTATCTGCTTTCTCTTCTTGTTACAATGGGAAGCTTTGGCTTATCCTTTATAACTAGGAAATTCCATATATTTGAAAAGAGAAAAAGAAAATATCATGTATAGAAAAATAAAGAGGAACACTCTCTCCCTCTGTCAGGCCAATTAGTACAGATATTCTAGATATGTAGCTGAATAATTTAATAACAATAACAATAATTACTATTAGTAGTACTATTAATATCAATTATTACCTGTACTAAAGTCAATTCACAATTAGAAGCCAAACCTTTTCCTTTTTCATTGCAGCAGTTAAAGAGAAGGAGCCTATACAGATTTGCTTAAGAATCTCATAGGTAGGCATTCAAAAGTATACAAGAAGGAAAAAGACTGGGATGGCACATTTCCAGGGGATATGAAAAAGAAGCTCTTTATTATCTTCCTGTAGTATAAAGTGGACAAAATGAACAGCTCATCTATTTTTTTCTGAAGTGGAGACGGAGAGAGAAGTAGTGTTAAAGAGGAACAACTGACTGCTGACAGTGAAGCTCCATTAATCTCTAAAGAACCAAGTATGTCTAAGTAAATTGCAGATAAACATTATCCCATAGTGGAACAAATAGTCCGTATGTTTACCTGGTCCAACAGGTGCTTTTCCCTCTGGTTTCTCTCTAGTCAAAGCTCTCAGTGTTGTTTAGACATTGGTGAGGCAGCACTAATATTTACAGTCACAGTTTCAGTGTAGCTGTATGGACCATAGCTTTCCACAGTGGCACAAATGTTTCTTTCTATTGATACACTATATCTGGTTCTTTCCAGACATTGAATCTCAGGAACAGTGAGCTGAAAAGCATGTGTGTTTTTATAGAAACATTATAAGACAAAAACCATTAGTTCTTGATGAGCATCAATTAAAGTCATAGAATCATAAAATTGTTTGGGTTGGAAAAGACTTCTAAGGTCATCATTAACACAGCACTACCAAGTCCACTCATAAAAAATGTCCCTAAGTATCCCTGGAAATTGTATCTTAGGCTACGTCTGTTTGTGGGGTTGTGTCAGCAATTTGCCAGTACAGGATAGCAGAGAATCTATAATCTAAGGCAAACAATCCCAGCTACAGACAGGAGGGCTTGTAACTGTGCTTTGCAGCACAATGTCATGAGCAGAGCTATAGAGTTCCCTGTCTTGAGAAGGCTCATGCCAGTCAATTTTACAGTGTTAAACTGGCTCTTTATGAAAAATATCATATGGACACGGTCTTGTCCATGTAGTACACTTATGTTGTCTGATTATTTTTATCCTACAAATACAGAAAATAAAAAGATAAGTTACTGGGTACAGAACTGGATTCTGCTTCCTCTTCAATACAAACTTAAATTGTGTTTTAAATGAAAACATCTATACATCTTCAGCTTACTCCAAACTCTGCCAGCAGTAGCAAGTAGAAAACACCAAACCTTCTGTCTGGACAGTTCTTTCAGCACCTGTAAGTGTTTGCTCAAGTTTTATATTCAGGTATCCCTATTTTAACCAGGATGAGCAAACAGCCCCTGAGCTCATATCCATGACCTTTTCAGATCCAGCAAGTAGAGTTGCTTGCAAGACACAGTCAGACAGAATTTCTCAGAAAACAGCAACCTGTGCAGACTCTATAGTTCAGGTAACACCACATACAAAGACAGGTTTTTATGACGCAGCCGAAAAATCCACCTTGTATTCTGTATAGCTCTTTTTCTTTTACTCACAAAAAGCAGACTTTATTATAGAAATCTACAATCATTTCCAAACCGTAACATATTTCAGTGGCAGAAAGAGATTATGACATTTATTGACAATTTTGTAGATTTCAGGCTAAGCGAGGTGCCCTTGAACTTGGTTTATATGGACAGAATGAAGTTTTTGAACAGATACAACGGATTGCAGCTAAGCCTTAACAGTCTTAGTTTTGCCTTTGCTGAAGAGAGCTTGTAGGAAAAGCTTAAAAAGATTGTAGACATTTAAAAATCACAAAAGAAAGACACATTAGGTGTCAGTAAAAAAGTTGGTAAGAGATTAAAAAATCCATCTAGGCTAGGAAAATATTTTCTGCTGTAATCAGCTGAAGGACAATGGACATTCATGAGAAGACTAATAACTTTTAAAATAAAATCCATCAGTATATGAATATAAAGGCAGTTTTAAAGCATCATGACAGTTGCATGGTAACAGGAGAGATTAAATGAGATCTGAATACTGTGGGGTGCAGGAAATTTAGAAAAATGAAAAAGAACAAAACATGAAAAAAATGCTTTATTACTATCTTGAAAAAAAGTAATTTTGATAGAGAATGTGAAAGAAACACAAATAATGGAGAATTACAATAGCTGGACAATCAAGAAAAAAGATAACAGTAAACTACTATGGAAGATCCAAATAATTAGTAAGTAATTAACATAATGCAGATTACAAAAAATTAATTTCAAATTGGAATACATTTATATGTATTAAATATAAACCAGAGAAGAATATTCATGAGGGGACATAGTAAAAAAATGCAGTACAGGAAAGTCTAAATAATGTAACATACTAAGAAAAAGACAAAAAAAAAAAAACACAAAAAAAAAAAACCCTTGAGTAAATGTTAGAAAATTAACTTGACTCAAGTAAACATACACCTTAGAAATTACATTCCTTTTACATATTCCAAATATATATGTCCAAAGTAATAAATACTTACGAAGATTCCTGCCTCAAACTACAAGGATAGACTAAATTATTTATAAATACCTTCTAAGAAATTATTGTCACAGTACTCTGGCAACAGGGGAATCAAAATTGGAAACAAGAAGAACTTAAATTTAAACAGAATAATTCTTTCATGACAATTTTCTTGCTTTTCTCTTGTTTTTATTCAAGGAAGATAAATGTTTGCTTAAGTTAACCAGACCAAGAAAGACTTTTGTCTTCAGATACTAAAAATTCCTCATAATGGAATATTACTACGGGCCAGCTGGTTGCAGACATGCATTTTAAAATGCTTGACACTAAAGATATATGATATACATACCAACCTCTTTAGTATCAGTGGTGATCATTAACTTAATTTTGTACCAAATCTGGATTCTGATCAGTCAGCCTCTTCTTCCCCTTGTTTATAACGCCATAGGCTGGCAATGAGTTCTCCTGCTTGAGATTCACAGCCAGTGACGGATGCTTGAGGTGATGGGTGATCTCAGACCTGCATCCTGAGCAGCTTCCAGTTCCTCAAGAAAAGTAGATGCTCATTTTCTTCCCTCTTTCCCCTTTCACTCTGAACCTCTATTTCCATGTGAAGAACATTTGGCTCCTCTAGGAAGGAACTGCTATGCAGGGACTGGAGGGGCAAAGTACATGTCAATACAGTACATATCAAAAGGCAATTTGAAAAGGACTCTCAGATACCACCTGAACTGACAGCAGAATTCAGCTGGCTCCCTATGTTCAAAATCTTGTACTTAGATTTTAAATGGAATTGTTAAGTGCTGCATTTTTATGGTATATTGAGAAAATAAAAAAAATAAAATTCTTAAAAAATACAGTAGGAGCATCACTAGGACCTATCCAAACCTATGACACACAAAACCAAGACCTTAGCCTTTAGATACTGAATGTGGCAGACTGTTGCCTGTCTGCAAATGTCATTTCAGAATGACAAAGTCCATATAGTTAGACTATAGCACTAGTGGTGCTGCATATTGAGAATATCTGTAACAGAAGAGATGCAAACATAAGTTTCATGAAAAAAAAACCCAAACAAATCCTTATTTGTCCAGCAAATACAGACACAATTTCTAAAATACCCAGCCGTGGGTTTAATCATCTGGAAAGAATCCAAAGCACCCTACCAAGAATGCAATTAGTCTGCAAATAGGGTAGGTCTAACCACTTCCGCCTGGCTGGTCCTCTCCATTTCCTAAGTACCTACCTCTACAGGGAGCCTACATCATGTAAGCAGCTACCAGGTCGAAGCTATGTCTACTCTTCAGGATTGGACCAGTGACTATTTTGAATAAATGAGATTGATCAAAAATGAAATGGTTTTCACTATGGCCTGTTATTTCTTTATTTCTACCTATTAATTCAACTGAGGATGCCAAACCACTTTGAGTGGAAAGTCTGGAAAGATCCTCAAATGAACCTTGCCAGTGCAGTCATTATGCCCCGCTGATAACAAGTTAATTCAAATATCAGATTATTAAGCACAGATGCAATCCAGAATTACATAACAAGTAATTTTTTTTTTTTTACATTTCATCAGCATAACTTTTTTCCTCCCCTATAGCAGAAAAAATCCCTAGTCCCATGTGATGGAATTACAACGTTTTGCAATGTAGATAAACTTCTCTGGAAGGGTACTCTCTGTTTTATTAGCAACCACAGACAGCTCTGCTGTCACTTTGCTGATAGACATATGCTTCCAAAACAATTCAGTCCTACACTTGACTCATGCACAGCTCATATGAGTATCTAGAAGGCTAATATATACATATAGCCAGCCAATCAGAACAAAAGCATCAGCATTGTTTCAGAGTCATCTTCAGGTGTTTTATTAGCAGATTTTTATTAAAGTCTTCAACTAACGAGCATAAGCAAAGTTAGATGACCCTTTAGTACTCTTTTTGTTCTGCACAAAAATATGAAAATAATCAGGATCCAAGGAAAGCATAAAATGTAGCAGGAAAATTAGATATTTAAATTAATCAAAATATGTTAAGCCAAATGGGTAGTAAATAACATTACAAGTACTGACATTTCTCATCCTTCTTGTAAGAATTATTCAATGTCCAGACTAAATGTAAATATATTTAATTTTCCTACAGGTATGATTTCAATTTTAAGTTTATACCTATAGATGGTGAAAGAGATACTCCATTTTTACTTTTATTTGACAGGCATGCCATTGGGTAAAAATTGATTTTCATTTTCCACATAGCACCATTAGCCTTTAAGTAGAGTATTCATCTAAAGAAATGCCTTACTTCTATCTTTCGGCAGCCTTGCACTAGTGATGATTGACAAAACAATGAATCAAGATGTATGTCTACCCTAAGGTTTACATATACACACACACACACAAAAAAAAAAAAGCTGTATCTGTATCTACCACTATACACGCATGCACACACATACATCATCCCTGCTCACCTGTCCAAAGCATGGCCTACATCAAGCTGCAAAGCCACCCCAAAAGAACAGCCAACAAATGTTTAAAAGCTGGGCACAGCCCTATCTTGAACTCAGTTTAAAAAACTTTTTAATACAGTCACATTCTCATAGCAAAGCCAGACGAGTACACATATATGCATATTAAGAAAATATCCAAGCTAAAAAACTCCACTCAAGCATAGTCTTAATCCAACTTAAAGACTATTTTGTCTCAGGAAAGCTGTATTTGGTGCAAAGGATCAAATTTTTTTATTATTACCAGCCTTGCTAAAAACTATAAAATAAGGAAATAAAAAGTGTTTGTCTCTTTCAGGTCTCAGAGAACAGTAGGTGATATGCATTTTTTTCACAATCACCTTAGCTTTAATTTAGATAAACTACAAAACAGCTGCTAGTCCTTTTTGAAGAATACAAAATATATTATGGCACAAGATAGGGAAAATTAACTGAAAACTTCTCCACACTGTTCTAGCAGTTGCTTACAGAACTCCTATTCACCATCTCATCCTTAGGATTTTTCTTTTATATGTGATATATTTCATTCATTACATTACAGAGCTGAAATCTACACAAGATTACCTTTGATCCAGGCACTCCTGGACAGTCTCTGTTCTCTAAGGTACATTTGCTATAACAGGACAGAAACAAGGATAGGACAGTAGTTTAGATAATACAGTTAATATATGTGAATTATTCTTAGTAAGGGATGATATCTGTTATTTAGCTTTCATAAATTATTTTTCTTAAAACTTAATTTAGTTTACAAAGGACGAACAAGTCTGAAAATAAAAGCCAGATGATCACACGGATTCAAGAAGACATTAATGCTAGAATCATTTTGAAGGTATTGACTACTCTTGTTACTAAGGCTGTTAATTAACTGCAAATATTCTGCTTGATTTAAAATTTTTAAAGTGCAGGATGTGTAAATATTTTCAGGGCCTTCTAAGTGCCTCTTTACCAGTTTATTCTAATGTAAATTACAAATGATTACAACAAACATACTGTGTATGCACAAGGACTTATTATCTTCCCATCCAAGCAATTAAATAGCAACATAAACATATACAGCAGTATATAAAACAAAACAGGCAACTATTTCTTCTGGAATATTATGTTTACTCATATACTTACTCTTTTATTAATGTGATAAAATCCAGTTTCTCAAAATGATAAGCATTTTCCTTTTTTTTTTTTAAATATTTACAATTTACCCAATGTCAAAGAATGATCACTCTGAAAATAAAATAAAGATGAGTATACAATCAAACCTTTTAAATACTTGACAAATTTGTAATTTGAGATTATTTTTCTTATTAACTTATACCTATTCCTTAAAATAATGAAGAGGGATCAATTAAACCTATGCACAAGAACTTCTCAGCAATATGTGACCTTCCATAATGGAGTGGCAGAGGTTGAATTTTTTTTCTTTAAGCCACTTTTTACCAACTGTACAAAGTAAGTAGGTTACATCTTAGAGATGCATCATATACCTATGCATACACTTACCTGGGAACTGGTACTCCACATTGTTTTTGTCTTACCTCAAGGTAAAACCTTTTCCCTCTATTATTGGAGAGCATTTATTTTACTAGTTTGGCCTTTTTCAAGACAGATGCAAAATTATACGCCATGATCCAAAAAAAAAAAAAACCCAAAGCAGAACAAAAAAACCACATAAAGTTCCTTTCCATTTCATTCAAAATTCAAATATTTCTAAGGAGGATTACTTTTCACTCTTTCCAAACATAGTGAAGATGTCAGATCGCTGACCCAACTGCATATTTCTCAAACACAGCGGTGCAAAGCACCTCAAGCAATCAAGAAATCACTAACTACTAAAGCCACCTTTGTCTTTTTGAATAATGTAACCGTTAAGTCTGCTGATTCAGCAGGCTTTCTTGCAGCTTGTGGAAGGCAGTGCGTATCTTTCCTATGGGATGATGTGCACAAGAACTGCAGAAACAGATCTTATTACAACACACCATTGAGTACTTTTGGCCCATGTTTCAAACAGAAGAAAGACCCAGCACTTGAGACAGGGAGAGAAGCTCTTGGTAGATACATTAACTGAACAGTGTCAAAAAACTCTGGAAAAGCTGAAGATAACAGAAAAACACTTTGAAGCTCAGTAATCCAACAAAATTTTTATATCATCATAAGCTAAACCAACTTAAACACAGACTCTGATAAATCTCCAGCAAATATAAATCCTCTCTTACCTTTCCAGATCACATCATAGCATTCAATAAGGAGTACAATTTGTGGTACAGAGATGGTGTACATGGCCAGATCCATTCTTTAACCTTACTGTAGACCATCATTTTCTACTGTGTAATTGATTATTTTTACACTAAATCATCATTCTTTTTTGTTAAAAGGAATTGAGGAGGAAAAAAATATGTGTTGTGGAAACAGAACAGAGCTGTGACTTAGAAAATGTGCAAACACATCTCTCAGTGGGATTTTGTCACCACAGTCACAGCAGTATGCTGTAAATAGCTTCTCTTTAGCTGAGTTGCTCAGGCTTCAGAATGACATTATTAGTATTAAATGGTACCTTTGGAAACTAGCAATTTATGTTATAAATTCTCTGTTGTTTTCTTGAAGCTTTAAATGGAAAAGTGCAACTTGTTTTAGAGTTTCTGTAAATAGGAAAAGTTTCATTGAGACTTTCAAATTATAGTCTTCAGAAGTCAAACAGAAGTGCTTGTGACAGGCACAGTTTGAAATCTTAACTGTTTATGGCAAGATATATTTTTACATTCACTCAGAATGTAAGATTTCAAAAGATTTTAGAAAGGCTGTGAGGTGAAAAAGTTCAGCATGTACGCATAGCTGATGAAGATTCATTTGGAGACATGAATATACCTGGGGCTGGCAAAAAAATTTATGTGATAAATATAAAGATGGTACATTAGGTCAGAGGTAGCTAAAAGTGAATTTCAGATTCTTCAGGGACATTCTCCTTTTAGTCAATAAAGGGCAAATGGTCATCCTCTTGTTCCATTTCTCTCTGCAGGCTTCAGTGAAGTTGACCATAAGGTAAGGTTGTACTTCATGACAAGGACAGACAGGTTCCTCGCAAACTGCTTAAAAGACCTCTTATTTGTGATCTCCCTTGTATGCAACTATTTTTTTATCCTTTTCAAAAATTAAAGGCTGCTTGCAGAAGTACTGTCACAGCACAGTCTTAAGTACTAATAGGCAAGTAACACTGTCCTATCTACTCAGTACATCTACCACAGTCCATCAAACTGGTCCAAGTGCTTTGAAGAAAATCTGGTCACTGGTGAAGAATAAGCATCCAAAACTTGAAACAAAAATTAATTTTCCTCCTCCCCTCCTCCCCTAAAGAACAAGCCATCCCGTAGGAAAACTTCCTTGAATCGAAAGATCAGAGTGACAAATGGTACTAAGGCCTTAGTTCAATTGTACTATTGAGTTTTTTGCTAAAGCTCAGTTTTTATATATGTCTTTAAAAGTGATTTGTACTTCCTCTCAACTAAGAGATTTTTCCCATTTATAAAACTCTTATCTGTTATTCACCTCATTATCCTGCTATGGTACAGCGAAGAAACACTTGGAGATATTGGGAATATTTGAGTACCTAGGAAACTCCCTAATAAATATGTAAAGCTAAAAAGTAATTAAACATGAAGCTTGACCAGGCTACTTTATTAAATGTAAGTTCTATACTGTATAGTAATGAAGTCAAGTTCTTTGCTGTCATCTTTATGTTGGGACCTCCACAATGAGATTGAGAATAAAAGAAGTTTCCTAAAGCACCAGATAAGAACTGAAATCAATTACTTTACCTTCTAAGAAAAAATAATTCTCTTTGGAGAACCGCAGTTTTTGCATACAATGCCAAATAAAGTCTTTGAGAGCATCAACATACCCCAGAATATTGGGGAATTAAGGATAATGGGGTGTAGTCTTTTGCTGACATAAAGAAACATCATATGTATGTATTATAAAGAAAAAGCTTCAAGCAGAAAACTCTTACTCCACTGCATGCATTTCTCCTACTAGAGAGTAGACAGAAGAATAAACAATATATGATTTGACACAGAATATAAAGATATGCAATTTACCATGATGCAATAAAGGAAAAAAAGAAAATTAGAAAGGTCGAAAACAACCAGATTTTCTGGGTTGGTTTGGTTCCCCCCTCATTCCAACTCACTTTTAGCTGTATTTCTACATTTCAGCTAAAAATGAAAAGAGTATTTGTATACCTAAGAATTCACCTAGTTATTCTAACTATGGATATTACTTACCACCCTTGTCCTGACTATGTCCTTAGCTACTCAAAAAAAATATGCTTTTGCTCAAGCTGCAATGATGTTGTCCTTCCTACAACATAAAAGATGAAAAGGCAAGAAAGTGAACAAAACAACATCCATTATTTCACTGGAAGCTGAAGAAGAAGCAAAAGCTGAACTGAGAAAGTTATGTGTCTTCAATAATTAGAAGGCAGGCTAAGAAACGACATATAATTTCCATAACTTTTAAACTCCACTTCAAAAAGAAATTTATTGTAATTAGGGTTTGGGATTTTTCTGTAGTAAAAGATGTTCATAAAAGTTTTATGAAATCCAAACAGAAAATTTGCAGATACAAGATGCAAGGTACACCAGCATAATATGAAGACTTCACTGCCATCCTATGCAAAGATTTCACTGTTTCCAATAGCTTTGTTTTATTTGAGTGTTGCTTAGAAAACCTACCACTACTAGTCTATGATCACATATCAGCAAGCAGAAGAGCACTCTTGCCTATGTTGAAAAACAGTCCCTGGGCTGGAAAAAAGGTCAAGGGAACAGCAGATCCAAATAAAAGAAAAGATCATTACTAGGCTAATAACATGAAAGGCAGGTATGGAGTAAAGCATAAACAAACAAAAGTTACAAAATATAAAGATATTCTCTGCCTAAATAACTCCTGTGGAGACAAGGTCTATCTAGTTTGGGGGAATTTGTGAGGCTAGGCTGCAGTAAGAACACCACAGCTGTCAGTTACTGTACAGATGAAGTACAAGATGATGAACAATGAAGGATGATTTGCCGCATTCTGCACTTGGATATCTTGCTGACACATAAAATCTCCACTGCTATCATGTACACCAGCCCATCACAGAAGGGCTACAGTCACAGGAAAAGATAAATACACCCAGTCATTATACAGGACTATTTGCACATGACTCTACACTTTTCAGATCCTAATGTCTCTATATTTAAAACGTTACAGACATCAAAGGAAAGGACAAGAAAATAAAGTTTTAAGGACTAAGTGTTCAGAGTCTTTTGTTTGCCTCTCCTTCAGGCACAGAAATAGAAAGATCTTGCAGAGGATCTGGTCAAAGGAGTTATAAAGAAGTAAACAAGAATTTCAAGATCAGATGGTGAGGAGTTACATCCTAGGCATCAAGGAGGAAAGCAGGTCCTGATCTATTAGAGCTGGATTTGGTTTAAAGGCATGAATGCAGAATGAATTGGTTATTTAATAAGCAACTTTGATTGACACAATAAATCAGATCTATATCATATGAAAAGGCCAGTTACAGACAGATCAATGCCATTTAATCCATCTTTATTTTCATTTCCACCTCTTCTGACTGCATTTTGAAAGGAAGGACAAAAACAGGGATCAAAATTAAGCCCGCTTTTTCTCTGGGTTTTTTAGAAACTTGTGAGTCCTCAACAGCATGTTCTTTGCAGGTTCTGGTTCTTTCTAAAGCCAATTAGGGTCACTAGTCCCATTCTCATACTTCTCCCCCAGACCAAAACACCATCCAGATGAACTGCCCTACCTCCACAGACATTACAAAATCAATGCAGCTTTTCAGGGAAATATCTAGGATGGAAATCATAGCCCAAACACCACTCCCACAAGAACCCTAATATATAATCATAGTATCATTTAAGTTAGAAAACCTTTCAATTCATGATATCCAACCACAACCTAACACTGTCAAGTCCAGTACTAAACCATGTCCTTAACTGCCACATCCACACGCCTTTTAAATTACTCCAGAGACCGTGACTCATCCTGGACTGAGTCATCGTTTCCCTTGGGGCAGCCTGTTCTGATACTTGACAACCCTTTCAGTGAAGAAATTTTTCCTAATATCTAATCTTAACCTCCACTAGAACAACTTGAGAACACTTTCTTTGATCCTCTCACTCTTTACCTGGGAGAAGAGACTGACCATCACTTCACTACAACCTCCTTTCAGGTGGCATTAAAAGTCTCCCCTGAGCCTCCCTTTCTCTGGACTAAACATCCCCAGCTCCCTCGGCCACTCCTCATCAGACCTTTGCTCCAGACCCTTCACCAGCTCTGTCATGCTGGGCACATTCTGCTTCTTTGGACATGCTCCAGCACCTCAATGTTTTTTCCTGAACTGAGAAGCCCAAAATTGGACACAGGATTCAAGGTGTGGCCTCATCAGTACCAAGTACAGGAGAATAATCACTGTCCTGGTCCCTCTGGCTACACTATTTCTGATAAAGGCCAGGATGGCACTGGCACCAGCTGGGCACATCTCCCACAGGGGTGTTCACCGCTGCTGGCTGGTGCTGGTGTCTGGTAGAGCAGGGCACAGCCCACAGCTGGCACTGGGGCAGCAGTGTGTTCCTACCAGGAGTTCGGCCTGGGCAGTTCTATCAGTTATGGTAGGTGCAAAACTTAGAGGTCATGGCTTTCATCCAGGTGGGTATCATTGCTTCCTGGTCAAGTTGGCAGAACTTCATCACCTTTCCTGTGCCCTTGCACTCAAACTGCCATGCTACAGCCATGTCCTGTTTGCAGCCCTGGGTGTTGACATATCTTAAGGGCTTCCTTTATATGTCTGGAGGACTTGGCCAATGTTGCTTCTGGCCCTGCCCTGGTGCCACCAACCACTGTGTCACAAGCTGTGAGCTCCTGATGGCTGTCTCAGATCCTGGAGGATCTGTTGCCCAGCAAGGATGAGCTGGCCAGCCCACCAACAGACAGATCTATCTGGTTTATCTGAACAGTCAAGATGAATGGGATTGTACCTGTAAGTCCTGCCTTTACCTAATTGCTGATGTCACTGATTTTTTCACACTAATACATGCGCTGCTGGGACCACATTGTTTTATGAACCTTTTTCAGAAGCACAACTAACAAACCTGCCAAGCTACTTATAAGCTCATATCATCTCCTGTAAATTCATTCATTCCTTCTGAGACAAATTCTCCTGAACTAGTACTCCAGCTTACACATGCTGGGCACATTCTGCCATCAGTTACAAACTCTCAAGAAGTCACACAAGCCACTCAACTTCATACTACTTCTTCCAAATGCCTCAGCTTTCAAACACATTACCTTGGCCTATACTTGCCACGGCATGTACAGCTCCATGTGTGACTGCTTTATTTACTTTTTATTTTGTTAGGGTCTGACTTCGAGCTCAGTATTTCTTTCCAGATCAGATCTCCATTTTAATGTTCCGTTGCGCCCTGAGTTTTGCCAGAGAGTCTGGCATGAAAGATAGATGCTGGAAGCCACCTGAACATAAAGTGCCCTGGCCCAGAGAGTGAGGTGACTTTAACTGTGGTCATGAGAAATGACAAACATCAGAACTGAAGAAAAAAATCCTTAGGGATTTAGAGAAAGACCAGAAGAATGTTGCACATGCAAGAAGAAATGGTAAATACCACTTTTAAGGTATTGAATCAGAGATACAGAGGAATATGATTGGCAGAGGATATCAATGGCAAATACCCTCAGGAATTTGGAGAGTTCAGAGCTAAACACCCAAAGGAAAGGCAATCCATCCAAGAAAGTCTTTGATTGTCTCTTTACATCTGAGCAATGTTCACTGTTGTCCAGCATGAATATTACAGAATTCCATATAATTTTATTACAGTCATATTTTAGTATAAAAACAACTTTCTTTTTTCCTAGTATTTAACAATTATGGTTTCCTTGTAACACATTAATTAACAGCAACCAAGCAACTTAGGTATTAAAGCACAACTTAGAGTGTTTGCTTTTTCAGTGATATTTGGCCTGGTACCTGTGCAAGTATGGTAGAGAAGTGAGCAGATTACAGGAGGTATATCAAAAGCCATATTTACTAGGATTGCTCTCCAGACTAGCAATCACAATGGGTAAATGCCGATTTAACCTCTGAACTATTAAAGGTAAACAGTCCAAGGAACTAGAGATTGCCAAAACAGCATCCAGCATTAACAGCTCATCTCGTACAATGCAAACGTAAAGCTGTGTTTTTTTCCATGTACAGTGCATTGAGGATTTCTTCAATGCACAAAAACCTGCAATATCTGGAACAGTAATTTTACATGTGCTCTCAGATAGATTTTTGACCACATGTTCATATTTTCTTCACCAAGCTTTCCTTGTAGCACATAAAATGAACTTTCAAGGATGTTTCTGTCGCCTGCTAAAATTCATACAGAAAAGCTTTTCACAATCTACCTTTACCTACATCTAGTTCCAAAAATGTTGATCATTTTTTGGCATTCATTCACAGTGGAATTCAAACACTTGCAGATGTGGCCACACTTCTGAGACATCTCAGACTATTCATCAGGTAATAATCACAGAATCACAATATCACAGTCCTTTTATGGTTGGAAGGCACCTCTGGAGATCATCTAGTCCAACCCCCCTGCCAAGGCAGGGTCACCCAGAGCAGGTTACACAGGAATTTGTCCAGGTGGGTTTTGAATATCTCCAGAGACTGAGACTCCATGACCTGCTTGGGCATCCTGTACCAGTACTCTGCCACCTTCAATGTTAAGAAGTTCTTCCTCAGGCTGAGGTGAAACTTCTTGTGTTTTAGTTTATGGCCATTGTTCCTCATTCTGTTGCTGGGTGCCACCAAAAAGGATCTGGCACCTTCCCCTTGGCACCTGCCTTCATACGCACTAATGAAATCCCCTCTCAAAGTTTTCCAGACTGAACAGGCCCAGCTCACACAGTCTCTCCTCATAAGAAAGATTCTCCTGTCCCCGCATCATCCTTGTGACCCTTCAATGGACCCTCCCTAGTAACTCCCTAACATTCTTGTACTGAGGAGCCCAGAACTGGACACACCAGGGCTGAGTAGAGGGAGAGGATCACCTCCCTTAACCTGCTGGCTACACTCTTCACAATGCACCCCAGAATACCACTGGCCCTCCTGGCCACAAGTTTTCAAAAAAGGGACTTGTGCACTCAAGTAGCTTTCTCATGCATGACTATCTCAGGCTAGCTCCCCTCTGGATGCCTTAAGCATCCTGAGGTTGTGCTAGATGGCCACATAAACATTATGCATCAAAACACTTTTACACAAGTTTTGCAGCAGGTCTGTAGATGCGAAAACTAAAGCTGAAAGCTGAAATATATATATATTTTTTATTTATAACATAATTAAAGTTATGTGAAAGTCTGAGATACAACTGCAGAGAGGCCAGACCATTGGAGTAATTGCAAAGAATGACTGGCAGTCCTGAGTAAAGAGCAAAGCAGTTCATTAGATATTTTTCTATAAACCAAATGACATAAATCATTTGAGGCTTAAATACTGTCTGGGATATGTTTGAAATGTAGCTGAGATAACCAAGGCCATTACATATTCAAAATAATGATAACTTAATTTTGTAAAAACAGAAGTGATTAAACTGAAGGAACTTTGAATTTTGTATTGGCTCAAAATGATAATTTTTAAAAAAATAAATTACAGTGTAATTGTAGTGGTTTTAAAATCTCATTAAAATGGTTCTCAAATTCACAAGCATTCTGCTGCTGCACTGAAAACTCAAACATTCACATGTAGTATTGGACTCATTAAAATTTTCTTACCAGATATGAGAAGCTTAGGTCCTGTACTCTCATTCCTCTGCACAACATCATTAAATAATCTCAGACTGATTGTGAAACCAACTACAGAGCCTTTAATTTATTAAAACAAATTTTAAAATCAAACTACAGAACAGTGAGAAGAAAATTGGATTTTTGGAATCTCTAGTTTAAATAATCAAAAACTCTACTAGAAAAGGCAGTGCAAACATTTTCCTCACAATACACTGCATAATAATATTACAACATGAGGATCTAATTTGTGCATGTTGTAGCTTTACACGTACACATAGAAGCCACCTGAATTTGCTCAGATGCTTTGCTTTGAATGTAATATTGCTGCTTCCATTTGTCTTATTTCTACTGTCTTTCCTAAGGCAAATCATCCAGTACAAGAGAGATTTCTTCATTCACTAGTACATTTCTGGATGAATAGTTCCACTCATGAAGGGTACAAACTCTATTCCTACATAAGGATTTTAAGGTCCTTTGTTTAAAGAGGAGAAACAAAAGGAAGTAGTGCATTTGTTTCTTACTGAAAAACAGAATATGAAACATAGAACCCCAAGTTGTTACAGACATGACCTAGGTGCTTATATTTCTGAATGCATAAAAAGATTTTTTCAGGCACGAGATTCCTTCCTAACTGCTTAAGCATTCAAATTTTCATAAAAGAGGCTTACACAATAAATTATCTTTCGCATGCATGGCTATCTCAGGGTAGATCCCCTTCAGATACCTTAAGCATCTTGAAGCTCAGTCTGTTAGATGGCCACATAAACATGATGTGTCAAAACTCTTATAAAACTTTTGCATCAGGTCTGTGAAATGCAGGTGGGGAAAGCTACAACTGAGAGATACAAAAAATCTCTACGAAGCAAATTTTTGCTTCATAAAGTAGTTAAAGTTACATGCAAGTTTGAGATACAATTGCAGAGAAGCCAGACCATTGTATCTTGTTCGACTTTTTTTTTCAGTATCTACCAACAGTTTTATGAGGAAGATAAAGAACTGAAGTAAAACCAAAATGAGAATGTCTACTACTCCCAAATTCCTTTTGATGTACAGGATAGGTCTAAAATCTAAACAAGTTTTAAAAATCTGATCACTGCGGGTTCATGGCCATCTCCCACAGATCACTNCCCCGGGGGTTTAAGGCCCTCCCCCCAAAAACCCTTAAAAAAAAAAAAAAAAAAAAACAAACAAGATTTTTTTTTTTTAAAGTCATCAGGACTTTATTTGCCATGGAGGTCTTGCAGATGATGCTAGAAGACAATGCTTTAGAGAATCTTTGACATTCATCTATGATCAATCCCAGACTCTGCAAAATTTCTGCTACATGAAATGGAAAGTTTTGCACCATTTTATGACTCATGGATTCAGAGGTCCTTTTCAGTGGTACAATCACTGAAAGTCATAACAACAAAATCCAGTTTACTTTGGGGATGAGAGAGCTCTATCTCTATTTATTTTACAACAGCAGCTGTGATCTTTCCAGGGGTGTATATCACCTAGACAAAGCACCTAAGAACTTTGTGTGACCACTGGTTGCCACAAGAACTGCTAGCATTAGAGAAGATTGAGCCAAATATTCTAGCATCCAGCATTTTAATCACTGGGAAACTTGTTGGCAAATGCTGCTCCAATAACACTAATTGGATAAAGTAGGTGCAGGGCTAATTAAGCTGTACTGATTCTTATTTCTTTATGTCCTAAATACATATTTTTACTAGATTCCATTCTACTTGATAGGAGGCTGTTGAAGTTAATCACATAGGATTTTAGCCATCTGCAATGAAGCTCCAAAGAAGTATCAGGAAATCTTCAGTTTGGTTTTCATTAAGCTGTGGCAGAGAATTTGGCCTGAAGCCAGTCTTCTGTTACAGCTTTAAGTTTGGCCCACTGTCAACATCTGCAAACAAAACTTGCATGGCTTTTACAATACACTATTTAATAATTTAGTATTAAATTAAACTATGTATTCCTTGATGGATTTGGGCACATAAAATGAAAACTGAGTTTTTTGGAACAGCCAAAAAGACAAGGGAAAAAAACATGTACTAACTGGATATGACATAGTTTGTTGTATTATTCACATGTACAGCTATTAATAAAGAAAATAATTAATAGGGAAAGGACATTCCAATCAAAACTGTTTTACAGCCAGTGTTTATACAGATTATGTCCATGTGTGGAATACATGGATATTTTTGAGAAAGAGTAGAAGACTGAAAAAAAATGTTATGCTAGGAAAGCTGTGGTAAACTCAAACCAGCATAGACTACTGCTCTCTCAGCTATTTTAGTAGGAATAGGACATAAAGTAAGTAAACAATTTTTGCTCTGAAATTTTTAAATATCTGAAATCACTAAGAAGTGCTGCTGCTATTGACCATAGTAGGGCAGAATTAACACTTTTACAAATTCAGCCTAATTATAGACCTGGAAAACATGTGTTCAACCTACCCTACCCCCATTTCCTTTAAGATGCAAGTCGTCCTTTTCATTATGTTTGTATCCACACCACTACAATCAAAAAAGAAAATGTGTCAGTCTGTTTTTAATGACCAAGACCTCCCAGAGATGCCAATAAACATCATTTAAATACCATACATAGAGGCAAGTAAAGAAATGTGTAAAATGACCCTTTTTTATAATTTCCTTCCTTCCTTCCTTCCGTGTTCAGTAATGTACCCATTTTAACATTATCCTTGTGAACAATATTTTCCCTTCTTTGTTATATGTGATACTGAGTATGTTGCATGGAGAACTAGAAATGTATATATTTAGCATTTTTTCTATTTAAAAATACACTAGCACACATAGTTTTGCTGTATCAATTAAGTATAGCAGCTTGTTAGCACAATCTGTGTTTTCACATATGACACACTTTATAATCTAGCACAAGATGTGGACTTACAATTTCTTAATGAATGCACTTGGAGTTTCCTTTAAATGGTGAACACAGAATGAACCTGCTCGTGGGAAAAGAATGCTATTTATCTCTGTTATTGCTTCAGTCTAGAACAATTACAGCAGCTGCCTTTGTGGATGGCTTACAGCTGCATTAGAGCTCAAAAATGTATGATTAAAAGCTTATTTTACAACTTTTCACACAAAGCTGAGAATCATAAGGATTTAGGTCTAGCAGCTTTAAAAAATAGAAAACTAATTTTTCACAACAGTTTGTGTATTGTTCTGATCAATGTTTTTACATATGAACATTTTAAGTAAATAACCTAATGTACAAATAATGCACAGATACAAGAATTGTTTGAGTTTAGTTGGTGATTTTTAAAAGGTTTTTTCCTTCTTATTTTAGCTGCATTCCTTCTCCCCTTCTACTAATCCCTCTCTGAAAAAAAGTATTGTATTGCTTAATTTTTAACAGAAAGTTTAACAACCATGATTTGGAAATATCTGAGATTAACTCGCTACTACTGCTTGATTTATTTTTCCTTTAAATTTAATTCAGTTATACTGGGACAACCATGAAAATCAATCCTATAGAAGAAAAAAAACTGAGCAACAAAAATAAGCAGAAAATATATCTTCCACTTATCTTCCTCCTAATTCCTTCCTCCTCAGAAAACATTTAAATGTATTTTTATATGCATGTTTATATGCTCATTTAAGAGTTTTACCCAGATAGATTCTTTTCTCTTAACTTTACACCACCTGTAAATTATATCAAAATTAATGAAAAATCTGAACTCATCAGTAGCATGATGAGTTCTTAGTATGTTTTTATTTCACAAATAGTGAAACTTCTTAGCATGTTTTTATTTCACAAATAATAGTGTATCTTTCTTTCTTTACCGACCTACATTCAGAAATTGAGATATTGTCTGGCTTTTAATTACAGACTGAACAATAAAAAAATAAAAAGTAGAGTGTCCTCAAGGCTGAAGTGTCATTTTGGATTGAATTATCCATCTGGCATTTAATTTTCACTTTTGACACAAGTCACAGCTTTTGTCAGAAAGAATTTTTGTTTAGATGCTAGCTTTTTATACATCGTGAGAGAAAGCTGTCTGACTCATTCCCTTAACCCAACAACGTAGTCAGAAGCACTCTCATTGTGAAATGACTCAAGAAATCAGCTGTTTGGAATGCATGAAGATCACACCAGAGGTTTCAGGAGACTTTTTTTCAAGCTCCTTTCTTCCTAAGTAATCGTCATTTCCACAGATCTCTATTGCTGGATACATGGGAAGCTGCCATGTTAAAACACTATAATGTTCCTAAAAATTACTCTTATAAGACACTTCAGAATAAATGAAAACAAAACAAACTTGCAGTAGGTGGGCACAAGAAGGTTCATTCTTGCTGCACACGCACATTACTTACAGATGTTCTCTAGCAAAGACAAGCATTTTGCAATTTGCAGCACATTTTGAAACAGGGGAGTATTGAAAAAAAGTATTGAAGAGCAACACAGAACATTAGATGCTCTCTGCTACTGTTAAGTGAAGATTCAGCCTTAAGCATGTTTAAAAGAGAAAACTGAATCCATAGAATGACAGGATACCCTACAGGACGCCTGAAGCCTGGGCACATTTAATCTCTTATAGTGTACGTGGTGTTGTGTCACTCTAGGAAGTAGCCCAATAAACTGTGGTCTTGTCAACCACAGTCTCTTGTCTCCAAGAGAGTATGGGATAAAGACCTTAGGCTTAGCTCCTCCACGGTGGAGTCAGTGCTACACAGACAGATACTTTACAAGGGCCTGTCGTGACTGAACAACAGATAATGGTTTTAAAATGAGTGTAGATTTAGACTACATATAAAGAAGAAATTCTGTACTGTGACTGTGGTGAGACACTGGAACATGTTGCCCAGAGAAGCTGTGGATGCCCCATCTATGGAAGTGTTCAAGGCCAGGCTGCATGGGGCTTTGAGCAAACTGATGTCACTGTCCATGGCAGGGGGTTGGAGCTACATGAACTTTAAAGACCTTTTTCAACCCAAACCACTTTATAGTTCTATGATGCTATACTGCACTAAGGAGTAATATGGACTCAACCTTTAAACTTGACCTTTTTTTGTTTCTGCCCAGGGCTTCCACAACATCTATTGAATGGCTAAATGTAGAATGGGATTTAACATGGACTGATGCTTGAATTTAAAGTACAAAATAGAAATACACTATAAAATATAAAAATAAAGACATATAAAGAACAAATAGATAGGCACTGTGACTTGTCTTTTGCCATACTGATGCCTAAAGGAAACTTATAGAACACATGCCAAATTTAGATCCTAACCACTGAGTCTACCTTACTTTCAGCGAGGAGACCTAAACCACTTCATTTCCCCTCTGCCTATTTAAGTTACTAACATCATATTACCAAAGCTTTTGACATCTTCAAGGGATAGAACTTCCTAATGCTAATGGAACATCAAAAATTTCATCAAATTTTCCAAAACTGAGAGCTGGAAAGCTCAAGCTGGCTGCAGCCCAGGGTAGCCAGTCCTGATAACAGTGCCTCAAAAGAATCTTCAGGCTTTTCACGATGGGCTTGCTGATAGGTTTACAAAAGCTTTCAAGATGGAAAACTCTGAGAAATGCTTTTTCCTGAATGCTAGTTTACATGGTTTATTCAGAGCTGAGCTATTCTATTTCAAACTGAAAAAACAGATCATTTTTAATTACTTTGAGTTGAATTGGATTCAGATGACTTAGGGGGTTAATAGAAATGATACTATTTAGTGTTTATTATTATAATCATCATCATCATTATTAGCAATGCACTCTCCAGACTATAGATGTGTTTTACTCCAGTCCTGTATACATTTAAGAAATAATGTTTTGATCCTAAACCAAAACCCAGTAAGTTAATGAAAATAATGCAGTTGCCACTGATCAATATATCTTAAACTGAGATAGGAAATTCTTCCTAAAACAGAGGCTAAACGTGAAGAAACTGAACGCAAATTATTTCACATATGTGACTAAGACTCTAAGTGAAGATTAAAATGATAATAGATATATGTTACTGAGACTGTAAGTGAAAATTATAAGTGACATAATAATGCTTTTTTAGTGGTACTCAATAGCAGCTCATTAATAGTCCTGATACAGTAATTCCAAAAAAAAACCCCACTAATTAGCCTTCTAAAAAGAACCTGAACATTACTTAATTCTACAAGGGAAACATGCTCAAAAATACATAAAATCTTTATCATGTGTGCCAGGTGAGTTCAGATGGTTAGAATATGATAATGGGAGACAGGATGAAGAATGCAAAGCATTTTTCTCACAGCCATCTAAGATATCTGCACAGATATTTATAATTAAAATGGTATATGTTACATTAGAGAGTATACGGTGCAAACAGCCCACTGGCTTGTTAAAAATACTGAAAAACTGAGTAAGAAAACAGAAGCAATTTTAATATTTAAGAAAGCGGAAGAAAAGAATGCATGCAGACATGCACATTAATCTCTACACAGGTTTTTTTTTTAATTTTGTAAATTCATGAGTATGTGTGAGCTCAAGTGTAAGGTATGGAGAAGAATAGACACTCATCTCTCAGCAAGGGATTCATTGTTTTTTCTTACAAATAAAGGATAGGATAGCAAAATGGAGCAATTATGCTGAATCAATATTGATGGACAAACATGTTTTTGGGTTTTTTTTTTTATTTTGAACAGCTTAACAAAACTAGGACAATGCTGTTATGATTTCAGAACCGTTCCTCAAAAATGCAAAAGTGTTGGAGCTGAGACTGCTTGCTTCAACACAATGCAGTCTTTTGCCAATGCTTTGTGATGCAACTTGTAGTTATAAAGTTACATGCTTAGTCTTTGCAAGAACACTTTCTGAGGAATTGGAGACAAAGCCAAATCTGCCATAACACCAGTGATGTTGCTAGCTGTCCTTATAAATAAAAGACTTTAAACTCAGCAGAATACATATCCAGTAATGACTAGCTTACTGGTGAAATGTAATCCATTTTTCTCACCTACCTGCAAGGACTCAAACAGACTGAGTGGGTAAACAGAAAGAAAATTCAAATTATAGTGATTAAAACACAGTTAAAAAACCCATCCAAACTCTCAACCACATGTTGTGTTGTTTCTTCAACTTCCCACACACACACAAAAAAAACCCCAAAAAACAAAAAACAAAAGAAAAACCAAAAAAAAAGCCAAACCAAAAATAAAAACGCAAAGGCAAGCCAATAAACTCTAGAATACATTTGATTTCTCACACTTATAAATGAAACCCCAGCTAAACAATTAAAATTAAAAAAAAATCAACTCATCTAGGAGGTAAAAACAAAAGGTAATTAGATTTCAGGAATTCTCCAAAAGCAAACATCAACTTTTCACTTATGTTTTAATACAAGAAAGGAAAGTTGTTCTGGCAAGAACCCATGCTGAACAATAAATTCATACACTTCTAGCAGCAGACTATCTGATGATACATAATTAATCTTTGATTGATTACTTTAATTTAGACACTGCAATTATTTTTGCAAAGACTGTCACAAGCAGAAAGAGTTACAAAAGTTTTTTCAGTATTGATCGCAATAATTCTATTTAAATCACACTTGGATTTATACTCTTTCAACCTCTCCTTTATCCAACCCTGACTAGTTTGGTTTTATTCTTATATTTCTATATGTCTGAATTATTATTCATGCTCCAAGTTAATTTCTGACTTCATTATTACAATTTGCTTTTTATGGTACTCTTGAGTCTTGTTTGATCTTGTAGAATTTAACAATCTGAGGCTCAAAGCAGATATGTGAATTTGCTCTCAGATACTATCTCAACACTTCTGCGTCATGAAAGACTTCAACAGACTACTGTACAAATTATACCAATAACTGTATAAATGAGTGCTACATAGTACAGTTGAAGTGTCCACCTACATAGTAATGAAGAAGTACAAAATTTGCAGTAAAAACTTCCCTAATATTCATTTTATAGATCTGAAACCAGTGGATTTATAAGTCTTTTTACAGATTGTATTCTACATTTTGGCTATGGTTCTTCAATGAATATGTTCATTTCATCAGCAACTACACATCATTACCCGAATCTAATTCAAAATGTTTGCCCTACCAGTCTATGCTACCAGACACATTTATTATGCTTTGCCCCACAGATGACACTCATTCATTTACTCTAATCTCATCACCATTTCTGTATTTTCTCTATTAACTTGCTAAGTTTTACGAAGCTTTTGAGAAGCACAGATTACTGTTTATCCTCTTGAAGTCACTAATTCTTTACAGCACTTTGTTTTCAGTAAACCACTTAAAACTGTTGTGCATATTCTTTTTTTCATCCTGGAAGCTGGAATATTCAGGTCAGCTTTCTAGGATTTTTGAACAGCTAGTTCAAATAGCAGCAAAGCTGCTCATCTTCAAAGGCTTGCATGCAAGGTCCTAACGACTGTATAATACACTGAACTTAGAGTCTCAAGGTTTTCTGTATAGTCTGTGTGTAGGGAGAAAAAAATTTAAATTAAAGGATTATAATGAATGGGATAGCATCAGACTGGTGACCTGTCACTAGTGGGGTTCTGCAGGGCCTCACTGCCCCATCCTTGGCCCAGTTGTTTTCAACATCTTCATTAACCACATGCATGCAGGACTTGAAGGAATACTAAGGAAGTTTGCTGACGATACTAAATTGGGAGGAGCTGTCAATTCCCTCAAGGGCAGAGAGACACTGCAGAGGGACCTGAATAAATTAAGGGCAAATGCAGGATTCTGCACCTGGGCAACCCTGGTTGTCTGTCTAGACTGGGGAGGAAGATGCTGAAGAGCAGTGCTGCAGAAAGGGATCTGGGGGTCCTGGTTGGTGAAAGTTGCACATGAGCCAGCAGTGCCCTGGCAGCCAGGAAGGCCAACCCTGTCCTGGGGGGCAGCAGGCACAGCATCACCAGCCAGGCAAGGGAGAGGATTGTCCTGCTCTGCTCTGCTCTGCACTGGGGCAGCCTCACCTCAAGTGCTGGGGGCAGTTTTGGGTGCTATAGTGTAAGAAAGATATTAAGCTCTTAAGAAACATCCAGACGAGGGCCGTGAGGATGGTGAAGAGTCTGGAGGGGAAGCCATATGAGGAGTGGCTGAGGTCACTTGGCTTAGCCTGGAGAAAAGGAGATTGAGGGGAGGCCTCACTGCAGTCTACAACTTCCTTGAGAAGGGAAAAGGAGGGGCAGGTATTGATCTCTTTACCCTCATAACTACTGACAGAATTCAAGGAAATGGCATGAAGTTAGTCAGGGTAGGTTTAGGTTGGATATCAGGAAAAAGTTTTTCACCCAGAGGGTGGTTGGGCACTGAAACAGCCTGCCCAGGGAAGTGGTCACAGCACCAGACTGCCTGAGCTCAGGATGCATTTGGATAACACTCTCAGGCACAGGGTGTCATGCTTGAGATGTCCTGTGCAGGCCAAGAGTTGGTCTTGATGATCCTGATGAGTCCCTGTAGTGGTTTTGGTTCACCAGTTTTCTTGGCCAATGCACCAATTAATGTGGTGGGACTAGCGCTGGCCAAATGCCATTGCACCCACTAGAATATACTTACTCATTTCCTGCTGTGAGATAGGATTAGGAAGAAGGCAAAGCAGAAGGCAAAGCAGAAGGCAAAGAAGGCAAAACTTTAAAAGGGTATAAAGAAAAAACTTTATTAACAGCAACTACAAGAAAGGATAAAAAGAATCAGAATAAAACCTTCAGAACACTTCTCCTCTCCCCTGCAACCTTTTCTTTCCCACTCACAACATACAGAAACAATTCAGTCAGTTTATCACTTCTAGAATAGTCTTTCTGCAGTTCTTAGGAAGAGGAGTCTCTCTTGTCATCCTATGGAAACTTCTCCACATGAAAACAGTTCTCTCACGGCTTTTAATTTCCACGAATAGCAGCCACCCAGGAAGCCGCAATAGTGAAGTCCCTCCCATCTTTCACAGCTTTTCCCACAGCTGTGTTTATGGGCCATGTCAACTTATGGGGTACTATTTTAAGGATGAGCTATGCAAGAGCAAAGGTCCTCTTTATCTATCTCTGAGATCATCTTCATCTCTGGAAACAGAGGTCTTCTTCTTCTTCCCCTGGGGGCAAAGGGTCTTCATCACTCCTCTCTCTCTGTTCAAACTTCTCAAGGGATCACAGCTACTTCAACATCTGCTTGCTTTAGCATAGATGCCTTTGCTCATATCTACAATTTGAATCTTCATCTCCCCATACTTTTCAATGAGTTACAGGGAAAAATAGTCTGATATATCAATTACATTCTTCTCCATAGCCTTACAAGATGATTTCAGCCCAAACCTAAGGCAACTCCTCATTCTCCTTCCATCTGGGACTTGACTCTTTTCTTTACTGACCTTGGTGTCTTCATGTCGTTCCTTTACGTGTCTTCACTCTGTCCTTTCCTTCCAACAGAGAGAGGATCAATGCTTTGCAAGTTTCATCTGTGCAGTGAAAGAGTTAAATCTCACCCAGGCCTGCAGGTGGCTGGAGCACTTACAGTGATATATTTCAGGCCGAGCTGGGGGCTGTGTCAGGATCAGGCGCACGGCTGGTCTTTGGTTTTTGCTGTGTTCAATTCGAGCCGCAGGGCCACTCTGCACGGGCTGCAGGGCCGCCTCTGGCCTCAGCTCCATGATCTTGAGCAGCGGCAGCACTGAGGGGAGGGGACCTGGCGGCAAGGTGTTAGGAGCCGCGGGCTGGCCCTGCCTCAGCCAGGGCCCCACAGCCTCCCCCCTCTCTGCCTGGCAGCCGCTGGGGATCGGCCCAGCTGGGACAGGACTGGCGGGCTCCCTGGAAAGGGGCCCAGCCCCGCAGCAGAGCCCGCACGGGCTGGCCTAGCAGAGAGCGGGGTCTGGGCCAGCCTTGTTACCTGTTCCCAGGCCAGAAGGAAAAGAGAGCATTCCCAGGATTTGTTCATTTTAAAATATGAATCTCACAGAGGCGGATCTAGTTTTAATTGGCTCATTAACATGCCTATTCTCAAAGCTAGCCAGCAACTGGTTTTGCTAGGCACAGAGGACGTTCTCAGCAGCTCCTCACAGAAAAAAATCACTTCCATGGGTGGCTCCAATGCAAAACCAGCACAGTCCCTTCCAACTCAGCTTATTTTATGATATTCACTATCCAGCATATATGAACCCCTTTCTGTCCAAAAACCTTGGTTGGTATTGTGGTAAGCCAACAGTAGAAAAAAGAAGCCAAGTATTGCCAATACCACTTCCAAACTTCCATTTGTTTTCCAACATTAAAATTAACTTATGTAGAAAGTGATAACTAGTGCACTGTTGTACAACTTTCAAATTTTTAAAGACAATGTGATTGAATAAAGAAATAAGCCTCAAACTAATTAAGATATCTAGTGAGTTCAAAATGTTTTCATCAATATAGCACACTCATACTAAATTTTACCAGAAAATATACCTCTTTTTGCTAATTAAACTACTTGAATACAAAAAATAGAACCAAAATACAATGCATTCAGCAGCATGTTCACAATCACTTGCTCCACACATTAATGTATGGCAAGAGAGTATCAGATTGCGTATTTATAATTGCTTATAATACAAGTATGAAAGCACTGTTTGATGCGATTTATAAAACCCGCTGAAGTATTCAGTGGGTCACAATCTGCTAACACAGCTCATTTTCACTTCACTTTTTGAAATGAATTTTGTTTTCTACAATTTTTACTTTATTCCAAATCAATTTGAGGCAGACTACGGCATAGCTGCCCCTTTTCACAAGTAAGCACTTCTTTCCTTGCCACACTTGTTGTGCTGGTGTAGACATATGGATCATGATAAAGCCAGTCACCTAGGTAATATTTTCAGTGTCTTTCTTCTACCATTTTAGGAAAGAATATCTCAAATTTGCACATTAGCCACAGGAAGCTTTAACTGACTTTTCATAAGACACCAGACTCTCACAGCTTTTCTTGATTGCTTTATTTCAATTTTCAAATCAGAGTCTGTCTAATTAAAAACTGAAAAATAATGTTTCCAACCTTTTCCAGTCCAAAATGTAATTGTTTAAGCCATTCTATTTGCCTGCACCTCTCATTTTCTTATGCTTCTCACACTCTGCAGCTGTTGATAGCTCTCATTTTCCTTCTTCACTGGTTTTTAACAGTTCACTAAGCATAAATTCTGCAGCTTGTTAATCCTGGGATTCATTTTCCTCCAACTCACCATCTTGTTACAGTGCTATATCTTTACTTGGCTTCCGTCTTACAACCTGAATTTCTTCCAAGGCTGCTGCTTTATGAAAATTTTTAGGTTTGTGTGTTCTTTTCAGTTGGGCAGCTGCTGGAGAATGGCAGTCATTGTCCTCCAAGCATTTTCTAGCTTACACACTCAAGGTTCTTTTGCTCAGTCCAGTCACCTCAGGAGCTTAGCAGAAGCCCCAAAGCTGTGAGTTTTCAAGGAGATTTTAGGTGAAAATTTAGTACATAAGAAGAGACTTCTCCTAAAGACATAAGAGGCACATCAAAAGGAATGAACTAAGGGGGAAATGCAGACAATGACAGGAGCATTAAGTATATAAAGTGGAACAAAGCATGAGACCCCAGAGAAATACGGAAAGACCAAGATATCAATAGAATGATTTTCTGCTTAAATAGCTCAGAATGGATTCTATAAGCTTTGCTTCAAAAAACTTGAACCCCAATGGCTTCAATAAATCCACTGATTCAAAGGAAACCATATTATCTTGTAATATGATATTTAGTTTGCCGTTTTCTCTATCAGAGTACGTGAAAAGAATCAGTAACTAGGCATTGGCAGTAGTCTTTTGTAAGAGTAAAAAATATTTTGTACCTCAGGATAGCTGTCATTTACTTGATTGGCACAATCAACTGATAAAAAACCCAAAACTTTTTCATTTTCTTCTTTATTTCTGTACCCCAAAGGTCAACCTCCATTTTAATTCTTCTCTATATCCCACATGCCTACACAACATCAACTACTTCAATAGATACAATTCTTTCCAGACACAAAAGAAAAGCAAAGTCCAATACTCAGACAATTCCTTTCTAACCCATTAAGTTAAAAAAAACAAACCAAAAACCAATAAAAAACAAAGCAAAACAAAACAAACAAGACAACCAAACAACCAAGAAATCCACAAACCAAAACTCAACAAAACAAACAAACAAGTAAAAACCTCATAAACAAAACATTGCATAGGTATAACATTGGGATTCATTCCTGACAAGCAGTTACTTACCAGACTAACCCTTTTTATCCATCAGAGCTCAACTATCATGTGCAGGTTTCCAGCACATTATTTTGATTTAATTTTAGTCATCATTCCTGAGACTAAAGACGGATGGTATGGCAATAAGCATTACCTTCAAGTCTTCCCACGCTAAGCCCTAGAGTGCAATGATGGCCGTTTTATCTAATCACACACATCTTCTAGAATAACATGACAAAGGCTCATGTTCGCATAAAGACAAGGTCCTACAGCACTGAAGATTGTAGTCTCTTATAGTCTACTTTTGGGATCCAGCAGCTCAATTAAACGTTGAAAAAATCATTGTGACTAAACTTGCAGTAAAACTTGAGAATTTGTCACAAAATATATGGCTCTGGTTTTCCTAGTACAGAAAAATCCCTGAAAGGTTTGTACAGCCAAAATTATAGGCATGATATTTATTCCTCTGTCTTGGCCACTATGTCCTAACAGTTTTATATATATCCATTTCTCACACATTTGTGTCTTGCCTTCATAAGGAAGACAGACACAGATTGGAAGCCCTTAGTTTATGAGATGTATTACAGCAGGGCAGAAACATAATGGACATAGTTTTATGTTTTCACTTTCTGCAAAGCACCTTTTTTTTTCAAGGCAAGAGTTACCAACCTTCTTCTTCATTTTACTAACATAAGGCTTCCTGAAGTGAGATGTATAAAACCTCACAACAGTATAAAAGAAATATGCCATCTTTCTTCATTATCAATAATAATAATAATTACAGTATGCTTATTTTAGCCTTTATCCATACACTTGTATCCTTAATAAAACTGTTCAGTATTTGAATGCTCACAAATTCAGCCTTTGGCTTTTCCAGTATTCTCCATCAGATATGTCTGTTCACTTCCCACGGCTTGTCCTTTCAGTCAAAATGTACTGCTTTAATTTGAGACATTTGCCTTGCAACTAATCTTCCTAAGTTTTCCTTCTCTGCTGTGATTATGGCTCCCATTCTCCTTCTTCCTTCTAACCATTAATTTTAATCAGAATCTGGAATTGAAAAATAGAATAGTCTCAGCATTGTAGGATACTTGAGAGGGAAATGGGAATTCTTGATTTGCTCCATAGTCATCTGCTGCCCTTTTAGGTTGTTTTTTAATTAACAACATGGCTTATAGTATCTCTCCTTAAAAAATTGTCTCTATCATAACCTTAGATAATCAAAACTAAAATAAAACTACTATTAAATACACAGTAAAGAGCAATAGAAATTAAGACCAGTCCTGCAGTCATTGTGGGTGAAAATTTGCAAGGTTGGAGGGGAATCCAATAAAACTTTGCCTCTACTGGAAAAACAGTAATTTGCTGGTATAGGTAATTGGGAGCTACCAGTTAAGTGTACTGAGTATTGAGCATTGAGAATAGCAAAACCCTACAATGTTTAACATTTAGCAAATAGAACTTCGTACTGATAGTGGAATAGTCAAGTATTTTACCTGTTTCTCACAGTTATTTTAAAAGACTTTTGAACTTAAACTCTGCAATTTCTGTATCAGGTGTACTTAAGAATGCACACTGGCAGTATTCAATGAGTATTTATGATTCTTCCACACCTGAATTTACATTTTCTACATCTGAATCTTTTTTTTTTCTCCATAATTGATAGTCCTTTATATAAAACTTAATTACAAAGGTTAAAAAATGCCTTAATATTCTACTAGATATTACACAGTATTATGCCATTTATATAAAAAAAGCTTGGACCAAAAAAGAATCACATTAATGTCAATTTAAAAACATAATTGAACAATGTATGACTGGGGCATGACTTATCAAACTATAACTCTCATGAAGACTGAAGGAAGCTCAAAGACAGAGTGACACTCTAAGCTAAGAACACACCATGGTTTGACTTGGAAATTAATACAGTGTGTGAGAAGTCAGAAAGGGAAGACAACTCCTACAACAAGTGGTGGTGTAAAAATTATCCTTAAGGACTGCTAACAGAACTGAAAAGATGTATGGCATGTATTTTCTGTTATTGTAGTTATGATTTATAACTACCCCAGGTCATAAAGATTACAACCTTTAAAATTAAATCTCCAGAAAATAATTATTAACATGACAAAAGAGCAAATGAACAGCAGAAAAATTGCAGCTTCTGGAGAGCTGACAATCTTAAGACTGGCCTTACATGGAAAAGACATCAAGGTGCCTGTCTATAATGACAGGAAATAAAAGAAAAATACTTTCCTGGAAAAAAAAGACAGTATACAATGCTATGTTGAAGAGAAAGGCTCAAGAGACCTCCATTTCTTTAAATTAATCCTTCAGCTCATGGATATAATTTCAGGCTTCCTGGACACAATCTCAGTCAACAGACTTCTGCTAATAGCCAAACCTCTTTCAGATAGAGGGGAAGCAGCACTACAGATACGACTGAGATTCAAAATTTAGCACACTGTCTACAGCCCTAATTAACTGCAAAAGTTGGATGATGTCCAGAGCTGCAGTCCTTAGCTTAAAAGTCTGCCTACAACAGAAGGATCTGTATTAAATCCAAGTTAACCCAGAATACAATTATAATGCAGAGCACTTGCACTCATTTTAACACAGAGAATACTGCAGACAGAAAATGTAGTGGGTCTTTTTGGTTCTCCCTTGGTTTTTTCTGTTGGAAAATTTCAGCTATAAAAAATGTCATTCTTTCTAAGAGTGAAACTGAGAAAATTATTTCCCTCATGCTAAAAACACTTTCTTAGAAATTGAGATAATGTATTATAACATCCAGGAACACAAGGAACCAATCAGTAAATTGGGTTTTACATCAGAACTCTTTCTTTAGACATTTTCATAGGAAATGGACACACCTTAATACACAGCACATGAACTTGTAAGACTTAGAATGACAGAATCATAGAATTGTTTAGGTTGGAAGACCCCTAAGTCATCAAGTCCAAGCATAAAACCAGCACTGTCAAATCCACCACAAAACAATGTTGCCAGGTGCCACATCTACATGGATTTTAAATACCTCCAGAGATGGTGATGCACCCAGTTTCCTGGGCAGCCTGTTTCAATGCTTGACAGACCTTTCCATGAATAAATTCTTCCTAATATCCAATCTAAACCTCCCCTAGCACAACCTGAGGCCATTTTCTCTGGTCCTGTCTCTTGTTACCTGGGAGAAAACACCACCCCTAACCTGGCTACAATCTCTTTTCAGGCAGCTGTAGAGAGCAGTAAGGTCAACAACATTTTACGTCAGATCCAATGAGACACTTTGGTTTTCAAGAGCTCATCATGAAATTTGAAGTTTTATCCACACAAATAAGGATTAGAAAATGCATTAATTTTGCACAGAGAATCTTAGCATTGCCATTTCTTAACTTTTTAGGCCTTGGCTTTCTTATTAATATTTTAAACATAGTTCTAGTTCCCATTATCTACATATATAATTATTCAGCGAAAAAAAGGTGGATATTATAGAAATTGATAATATCCATAATTCAGAGAAAGAAATCATCTCTTCAAAAAAATCCTCTTAAACAAAAATTGTCAGAAAATTTATTTGTGATTAGAACTTAAAAATTTAGAGTCATGAAACACTGCCCCAAAAGTCAGAAATTAATTCCTTCAAAATGCAATCAAAGTACATAACTATTTACAAGGAAAAATCCATCTTTAGAGAAAATTGTGGGTATATTAAACATAAAAATTCCTTATTCTTGTAGATTTTTTTGCTCCTTTGGAAAAGATTTCTGTACACAAGATGCATCCAATAGCTACTACTGTCATTCCATTGTCATTTAATTACTTTATCTATAAAGCTCTTTCATCGTGCATACACAAGATTATCGGTTTCTTTTACAGCCCATTAGTGCACCCCTGATACTTTTCTTGAAACTAGATTAATTCAAAGGACAGCATGTCAGCTGGGTAAGCAACTCACACAGAGCACATCAATACGCTAGTTTTCTGTAACTTCAGGAGTGCGTGATTATGATTCTTAACAGATTCAATCAGAAGGGGTTCTGAAGAGGTTTCCATTTCAATTATGCATGCATCATTATCATACTTTTAGTGAAGCAGAAAGTACATTACAAGGTGAGAGTCAAAAACAGTGAGATGAAAAGCACGAAGCGTATGTATCTTAGAAGGACTTCTAAATTTGTCTGAAATAATATTAATTCATAGAAATACTCATCATCCTTTATACAACATTCCATTTTTATATGGCCCTTTACAATCACCTCTCAAAGCACCTCTCACAGGAGAGCATATAGCTTCAGCAAAGAAAGCATGTGGTTCTTACTGGGAAGACAAGTTAGGTGGTATTCTGTGATTCAGTGGGATTGAAGGAGATCTGTTTTTCTGAGGTTGAAGTTAGGTGCTCAGAAAACAGGAAAGCACATAGTGGAGAGGAAATGGGGCATTGTTATGAAACAGAATTGATGGAGACCAAACCTTAGGCTAACAGAGCTGAAACAAGACTGGAGCACCATACAATTAGGAGGTATTTGGAGCATGACACAGAGGTTCACAGACCAGAAACTACAGCAGGGTTTGGAAGGAATAGAGAAGAAATTTAACTCTGAAGGTAAAAGAACACAAAAGGATTTAAAGAGAGAATTGATGTGGTTAGAAGAATATAACTGTCAATAACAGTATTTTTGTTAGACCGGTACACTGAAACGCAGAATGGGTAGATGAGCAGAGAGGAAAGAGGGGATGGATAGATATGAAGAGATTAACTGAAAAAGCATTTGAGAAAAAAAAAAAAGAGGAAGAATGCAACCAAGAAAGAAGCATAAAGTTGATAATTCAGGAAGGGAGAAAGCGGATGAGGAATGAGAGTCATGTACTATGACAAAGATGCCTGAGACAACACAAAAGGTATAAGGAAATAACAGAGAAATCAATTTTTAACAGTAAGAATGCATGTTAAAGAGCAAAATACAGGAAAGCCTGATTGCAGATATCTTAGAACATGGCTGGAGGAGGAACCCTTCATTTACACACACATAAAAAACCAAAACAAACATGAAGGCAAAGAGAAAGAATGAACTTACTATGTTAAGAGAAAAAGGAAAAAAATCTTCTTCCTTTACCTAATTTTTTTAATTAGATAATGAAATTATTTTTTTTAATTAGGTGAAGGCCAGGGATAATATATTTATGGAGAAAAAAGAAAAAATTAAATATATGAAATATAAATTCCTAATATATCAAAAGAATAAAAATTGCAAAGTGAAGGAAGGAAAGAGCAAGAAAGGAAGCGAGAAAAAAAGTATAGATGAAGGGATCATGAAGATGAAAAGTATGGGTAACAGAAAAGAGACAAAAGTAAAGGCTAGGGCAGGTAATAAAAGGCAGAGAAGAGGAAATCATCTTTCTGGGTATCAAATTTAAACTGAAAAATTTTAAAAGATTATTCACCACATTTATATCATGAAACCACATTGATGGATGGGGCTTTGAGGAACTTGGTCTAAGAGAAAGTGTCCCTTCCCATGGGAGGGAGCCTGGAATTAGATGGTCTTTAAAGATCCCTTCCAACCCCAACCATTCTTTTGTTCTATGATTCTACTCCTAAGCTCTAAGACACCGCTAACAAACCCAATGTATCAGTAAATGAGTGTGCTATTGCATAACAGCCAAATATTAATTAAATGTAGGAGTAAAGACATAATAGCAGAATATGCATTAAAAAAGCAGTAAAAGGAAGTGCTGCAGAGACCCTTCCTCTGCTGCACAAAGGAAAATAATTGAAAATTCAATATATGTTTGAAAAATGTGAACTGTACAAGCTTAGCACAAAGCAGATGCCAACCTGTAACCTCTGCTAGACACATTTTAGAATATCTTCAACAGACTTTAGCAAGGGTCTGTTGGTTTCTGAATTCTTCTCCTGAATAAGAGACTGACCTTAAAGTACCTACACACAACAGATACTTTAAAAAACTGTAATATTGGTTATATTAATGAACCTTTTAATCCTATGGACTCTTAGTAATTTCAAACACATTCAGATGACAGTTGGATAGGAGCCATGATGAATCAAAACATGCACTTAGCTCCCTCACTAAGAGGAATATACTATTATGTTAACACGGTGATAGAATAAATAAGGCACTTCTACTAATAGGAATGGGCATAAAGACTCCAGAGAAAAATGAAAGGTGTTTGAAGAGCTTGTTTGCATGACAGAAAACAGCGTTCTTCCCACTGTCACAGCAACAGCAACAATGCAAAATGTTGCAGTTTTCTATCAAAGGAAAAACTTTTGATTAATTAACTGGTGTCATAGTAAAAGCAGTGCTGGAAAAATACTAATAAATCATAATACATATTAAATAACTCACAATACAAAACCTTGCAATAAAATAAATCAAACCTTTAGAATGGGTGCACATAGGACAAAAAATGTGTTTCTATTTAAAATGAATTGTGCAAGTTCTCAAGTGTAGAATTTTGCTCAAAAATTGTAGGAAAAAAGTAACAAATTTTCAAAAATCAGTGATCTTTTTACTTCTTCAGGTGGGAATTTCATCAATTTGCAGCATCAAGAAACTTTGGCACAAAATTTTCCAAATATGCTTTTGACCCAGAGAACATAATTCAGTTAATAGTTGTTATATCTTTTTCATGGGATTCTTCATTCAAAATACTCCATTGCGTACATTGACATTATCTTTTTGGTAAAAAAAACCCAAAACAAGTGGCTAAACAAGTCCTCTACAGCAGCCAAAAGAGATTTCTTTCTTAGGAAGTTAAATGTTTACTTCTGACAGGTTAGCAAGAACAAATATACTATTAAATTTGCTTATGTGTTCATACATCTATTTAAAATAGTTCTGTTCCGTTACAACAGTGTAATGGTGGATAAATTTACAATGTAAAATTATTTAGAGCAGTGGAATTCAAAAAGTAGGGCAAAATGCTCTTCATGTTCCCACAAAGCAATTACAAGAGAACTGAAAAACAAAGTGAACTTCTTCTTGTTCCTCTATCACAACAACATATTCTGAATTGGGCAGTAATCCTCAGTTAAAACTATGACAGCACTTCAAGGTCCATGGGTCTTTATAACCCTTTTAACTATAAGACATGAAACTAATTTCACACGTGTGAATCTCAATATAATTGCCACAGTCTTGCAAATAAGCATTCACAAAATGTTACTGATATGGAGGCAGGATCTAGTCAAGGAAAAAAGGAAAGAAGAAAGGAGAAAACAAACGAATCAAATCTACACAGTTATGAATTAGATTTAGATCAGGAAAATATTTTGTCCTTACAACACTTCAGAAGCTTTACGTTTCTCATTAAAATAAATTCCCCCATATCTTCCTAGAATACCAAAAATTATCTCTCTAATTGGATGTTCAACAGTTCAGGGCTCTAATGGTCTCATGGTTTGTTTATTACAAGTAAGTAAATGGTGAAAGTAAACTACATTGATGTTTAAACTCTTCATTTCTAATAAATGAAAGTAACAAAATCTTAACAGAGCTCCTGATGTGGTGAAATTTGAATCATAATATTGACAGTAAAGCTAAAGTTTTCAGACAAAGCTTTGAATAAATAACATAAAGATTGCAGAGTCAGCCACATACTTATTGGTTGATTTGGTGGCAGGTGGGCCCAAAAAGGGCCAAGAACCTTCCCACCACTGCTATTGTATGAAACAAGCAGAAACATTAAATACTGAAGTTTCATCTGCAGAGCTTCTATGCAGGTCTGTTCCCCACTCACAAATGACAAAGTGAACAGCAGAAAGTGAGATAAGGTTGTAAGCATTTATGCAAAATTTGTGAACTTGTTAGTGATGGAAAACAGTTGTTTTCAAAATCTGAGGTTGTAAGTGTTTATGGGGTTTTATTTCCTTATAAGATATAAAATGACATAGCATACTGTACTGTAGTGTTGCAGGAAATGTACAGAAAGATCCTCTACCATTCGGGGACCTTCTTCCCCATTTTGCCAGTAATCTGTTTTCCATGCTCTGAACAAGCTCCAGCCACTGCATATTCCAGCAAACAAAATCTACCAATTCTAACAGTTTTCACGAATAAAATCTTCTAATAATGGCATATTTTCTAATATTGCTATGAAAAGAAAAGTGTAGTGCTTTTTTAAATCTCAGACTTCTGGCTAAATGGTAAAACTAAGTGATACATAACACATTATCTGAGTAAGAAATAAGACATACACTTTCTCAACTTGTAATGAATATCATACAGATCATTTAGCACTTTTGAACCTTACAGTTCCTCAGTCTTAATAGCATGTGGGATAGGAGAGAGGCAAGTGAATTATTAGACTAGCAAGCTGTTGTGTGCTAAACCCAGAAAGCAGCTAAACGACCACAGCCTTGCTCTCGTCCACCCACAGTGGGATGAAGGAAGAGGAAAGGAAGAGTAAAGGCAAGAAAACTTCAGGATCAAGATAAAAACTGCTTAATAAGTGAAGCAGAGGTTCAAGAAGAGAGAAACAAAACAAAACAAGCCATGCAAAGCTGATCATTAACCACTTCAGGATTGATAGCTTGTCCTAAAATGGACTAAACCCCTTTTTTACTCTTGCTGAGCATGACACTATGGCATGAAATATCTCACTGGTTAGTTTGGGTCATCTGACCAGTGGTGTGCCCTCCCAGTTCTTGCCCCTCCTTAATCTATTCACTGTGGAGACAGATTAAGAGAGAAGGCCTTGATGCTGTTCAGCAATAGCCAAAACATCAGTGTGCTATCAGTACCGTTTTGGTAATAAATCTAAAATACAGCACCATACCAACTGCTGTGAAGAAAATTAATTCTATCCCAGCCAGGCTTGGTCCACAAGAGATTTCTGAGGAAACAGCCAGAGATAGATGGAGAAAATATCTTGTATCTTTGCACTCATCCCACTGAATTCTACTTCACAACAGAAGTTCCTGATACATGAATATTTTTGCTAACAAGTACCACTTTGTCAGTTTGATTTGTGATATTCTGTTATAAATTATATTGGTTTCATATTTCAGACACTCCTCATACAATGAAGTCTTGCTCACAGTGGAGATATTCCACCTAAAAAATTCTCCTTTTGTTTCTTAACTTTCAAAAACAATATTTAAGCATGCATTTTGGTACGTGTCTATTCAATTTACTAGCAGTCTACTACCATCTCAAGAGAAACAAGATTTTGCCTTTGACATTTCAGAAGAGGGTGCTATATAATTGTCACAGAATTTTAAACTGAAAGTAATTTAAATCTATTTGAAACAAAAATTAACAGATAGCTAGCTACAGAATGTGTGGGATATCAGAGAAATACCTAGGGAACAGATGTACAAATAAAGGAATACAGCTTACATGAGGTGTCACTTTTCAGGGTTAAGCAGAAAATGAAGCATGCACTGACCTTTCACTTGGATCCACATGGCCATCTAAATTAATTTAAACTAGATACAAGATCTGTACAGTCCAATTTAATTTCATGAAGCAATTTTTCAAACAACTATATGCCAGTTACAATATACAAGATGGAAACTGGGTGCTGAATCTTTCATTGTAGCAACTACATACTAATTTGTCTGTCAACTCTGTTGCTAGTTGAAGTGTGTCTATTAATCTATTTGTGTTTGGATCAATTCCATTTTCCGGGCAGCTTTCACAGAGACTCCATATTTCATAAAAAGAACCTCCCACATACACTTTCTTCTGCCTTCCCATATGTTGCATTTTCCTTCAAGATAGCTCTGGTCTAGTGCCCAAGGTTAACATGTTTCTGTCACAGACTAGTTGCACAACTAATGAATTCTTCTGGATCTACAGAATCAGAAAGCACCTGATTTACTCTTGTGAGCAGGAATTCCCTCATTCAGTAAGGTGCTTGCTAAGATAAAATATTTTTTATTATTTTTAAGGTTTATTTTACACTATTTCTTAATGATTTTACATCAATGCCTTTGAAGCAATTAAAGCAAACAGCAAAATCAGGTTAATATACATAAGCACAGGGTACAGATAATTTAACAAGGGCAAGAACTCTGTGCATGACTAACCAGTTGACTGCAGATCACTATTTCCTGTGGTATTTCAGATTTCATTACTAAAACAGGATGACCACAACTGACTCATTATGCTAAGTGTGTAGTATGGATGTTCAAGCAGGTTATTCAAATCATCACTTTTTTCCCTTTGGGCTTTTTGAATAGAATACTGGATTTCAAAGAATACTTTTTTGTTAGGAATATAGACTATTCCAGTAGATTATTGATCCTCAGGAACACAGTAGTGCTCATCATCATAATTAATTTGGCTGCCGTAAGATAGATTTGCATCACGTTGTCTCTTACCACTGATGTAATAACACTAATACCTCCTCTGATAAAGCAATTGACGATCAGTGCTATCTTGACATGGGAGCTCCAAGCCACAGGTGTATTATTTATGGAAAAGGAATAGCAGATCTGTTTTGGAAACAGACTGGATTGAAGGTCACTAAAATTATGTTTTGCTGTGAATTTGTTTGCAAGGGTTACACAAGAAAAACCTAGTGGGCACACAGCCATATGGGACGACAGGAATGTATCCTTCTGCTCCCTTTACAGTCAGTGAAGAGACAGGAACTTCTGCAGCACAGTCAAGCCCATCCAAATGTTGAGGGCCATGGAGCATGCTCTCTCTCCTTCTACTGCAGGGAAGCCTAGATTAGTCAGTAGACACACCACCCTCAAACTTTTACCATTAGAGAGGACTAATCCAGGCCTCAGTGTTTTGCTATCCTCCTTCATTCTCCCTGGATTAGAATTCTTGTTCTGTTGTATCACAGTTAATGGGTTTACCACAATGGATGGATCTGCCCAAGAAAAGGTTCTGCAATTTCCTACACAGTGCTTAAAGGTGAAAGAAAATGAATGCTGAATTGTTTCTTGTCTGAATGGGCACATCAGTAAGAAGGACATGGAGGAAACCTTTCCGTATAACAGTGACACACTGAAACATTGTTAAACATCACACTGTCAGCAAAAAAGTCAGAAAAGCCCAGGCTCTCCCTTTACACAGGAGGATAAGCATGGTCACCTCAGTGCTCTGGGTTTTTTCTCCTTGTGGCAGGGACTCAAAGTAATTATCTTGACCATGGCTGTAAAGCATAGATAACTAGCCCATTAAAGTTGAAAGGAAAAACAAGTTGTTTGGAATGAATTATTAACTCAGATGAAAATACAACCATATGTATTACTTGATAGGTAGTACAGTACGTGTGGCTCCCAAAAGGAATAAATGCAAACATAATATAATCAACGGCAGTTTTGTTACTGTATTTACAGCAAGGAGGGTAGATTTTCATCATAATCTACATCAGAGTCAGAAGGACACTTGATTTACTGCAGATTAAAAAGCCTAGTGTGAAATAAATAAAGTACACTGAGTATTTTCAGATTTTTAGAATAACTTCAGTAAATGGAAATATTAAAAGTTATGCTCAGGTAAGGGTTAAAGAAGGTGGTTAACTTAAACAAGTTAAGTAAACTGCTAAATTTGAGGTTTTTTCAAGGAACAACTGCTATCTACATCACTAAATGATTCTCTTATATTTAACACACCTTTTACCCACATCAAGTAATGAAAATAACTAGCAAATAATTTCTAAGAAAAACAAATATCTTTACTCATACAAAAATATTTTAAAATATTGAAGATTGGATCAAATTCTCCCCATCCCTCATAGCTATAGGGAAGGGTTCTCAAATTGACAGTTTGAATGAGAAAAATTATCCTTTTCTATCACAAAATCTCTCTACCACAGAATATCATCATTGACTAAAACACTAACAGAGAAATGTTCAAAGTTTTAAACATTTTCTTTGATGACATGTTCTTTCTAGTCAAGGAAATCATGACAAGTAAGATAGAAAATTTCTCCTCTTTCAGAGCAATTCACTACTGACAGTGGTCTGTCATTCCCATGAGATTCCACTCTTTTCTTTCAGTCAGACAAACAAAATACCCAACTGCCATCTCAGCTGTTTTACTCCTCACCAGCAGGTTCCCTTCTGAAGATTTCAGTCATTTCTGTGACACTGCTGTCTCTCCCACTTAAGAAACAAGTCACGCTTCCTCCTTGGAAGATGGAGTGATATTTTTATACCACAGTGATCAAAACAGACAAATGTACAATCAGTCTTTAATCAGAAGATAGTCAGCAGAACGATGGCAAGACAACTGATGCAGGGCTTTTATGGTAGAATTTACCATGCATGATTCAACACCTAACAGGCAGACATCTAGCCTTGGCTTCCCTTTCAGAGAAAGTTCCCCTAGTTCAAAGACAAGCATCAGCATCTCCAAGAGTGATTCATTCCACCTAGCTTAGATACATCCTTTAGAAGGAATTGAATCCTCTTTGACAACACCTTCTGGGTATGACTGTGACCAATGCCAGTTAAGATTCATTAGAAAGTGAGCACGGTTGTACCATTGTATAGCATGTACAGAATTAACCCTAAATGCTTCATATACAAATGAGTGTTAATTACTAAATGGCACAACCTGGGGCTGAGCAGAAATATAAGAACATGTGGCTCTTCTCTGTTCAGTTCTCAATAAGCAAATAAATAATAATATAATTGCATGCTTTCCAATAATTCAAGACAACTGTTCAGAGTATTCATTTTTCTCCTGTTTGTTTACTAAATTCCATGCTGTTTGCTTTGCAGAGAAGAATGAAAAGCAAACACAGAAAAAAAAGAATAAAGTATCAAGGCAAATGAGGACACCATACAAAGAAGCAATGCAAAATCAAATTAAAAATACGAAACAACAACATATGGCAAAAAGAAGCATTTGGGGAACACTCCTGCACAGAATTAGAGTATAATTTAGGTTCTCTCAATATCTCAGTAACATTGTGAGGGTTTTTAAAAAAAAATAATTAAGATGAGTTTTAATAATGTCTACCACATTTTACTGCGTGCTGAACTAGGCAGAAATTTATGCCATTTCTGAAATTTTACAGCATTATCCCATAACCTGAGTTTTGATTTATGAAAGAGAAAAATATTGTCCAGATTATTAAACTACTTTACTTAAAAGTTGTGTAGAGGTTCTAACTCCATTTATCAATTTTTAACTGTGTTTAAAAAAAGAGATGCAACTAAGATGTATCATCTAGATTATGACAGCATCTAACACATAACATGCAATTTTTAAACCTACCAAAAGGTGATTCATAACACAAAAGATAAAGTTCTAAACATGCAGATGTGATATGAAAAAGTACACAAAAGAACAAAAAAGAAACATTTTAGAACTGTAGAAGAGCTTACAGTAGCACAGACTGATTAAGCATTTGTTCACAGGTTGCTTTCTCTTATTTATTTATTTTGGCTTTGAATTATACACATTATTTTCATCTCCATCTGTCACAAAGCAACATTTGTTCCAGTTTTAATTTGTATCATTCCTTGTTTCCTTCATGTCATTAACATTTATTTTTCCATTAAGTACAAGTAGCCTGTTAAAAGACCAGTATTGCCAGTATGGATTTTGAATTTGACACATCTTACAGGATGTAATGCTTCACATTCTCATTACAACTAATGTCCATGAACATTTTAAAGGAGAAAAATTATTTTGTGCAAAACCTTTGAGGTGCGTATTGTTATAAATATGCAAGAAATTTAAAGATGAAAAACATGCCAACAGACATCCCTGGTAAAAGGAATATGGTTAACTGGGACAAGAAAGAAAGAGACATGAGTCAAAGAAACAAAAAATACCTGTTGGAGGTACTTGTAAATACACATATGTCATACAAGTAAGTCAGAAATTAAAACATGATTACAATACTTGAACTCCATGTGAAGTGAAGAAAGCACAATCCGATTACAGGATTTATCTACATTTATTTAATTCTAACTCTAAAATGAAATTCTGAACTCTTGTTAGATTGATTTAAGCAATGCCATTGAATTCTATGGATCCAGAAAAATTTCCAGATATAGTTCAGATACTCTCATCAACTTCATTGTTAAACCTGACAACATTTAAACGACAAGACTGTCTTAATTTAATCAAGTCATCAATACTAATCCTGTCATTACTTGACGTATTTATCTTACAAATTTCTACAAGCAGCATAGTCAAGATCACACAGATGCTGGTATTTCAGAAAAAAAGGGTGTTTTTTATATTTCCACAATCAGAAATTTCATGTCACATGTAATAAAAACTGTGGAGACTTAAAATTCTTTGAACTTAAGAAGTTCAATTTTTTCTGTAGTATTTGACAAGTAATTCAAAATTTTGATATCACTGATCATTTGCATAATCTAGACTGGAAATAAATTATTTTCCTTAAATGCTAAAGCTTAGGCTCAAAAGTCCTACAGGATGCTATTTCATTGTAAAACTAAGATTAACTTTCAAATTATCATAGGCATTAAGCAGCCACTTTACAATGAGTTTGTTCCACATTCCTAGCTTCAGCGCTGTAGACACTGATGATGGAGTTTTTTTCCTTCTGAAAGACACAGGACCTCAAACCAAATGAATATCAAACTGAGATTAAGATCAGCCAATGTGACACATTTTCACTTAACTTCAAAAATGCAGCTGTCCACTACAAATTGTAAAGTCAAGCGACAACTCTCCAACAGATGAATTAGACTTACACTTCCTAAAATGTCCAGAGGAATTACAATTTCGGAATAGCAGAAAGCTTAGCAGAAGAAATTCTGACTGCAGTACAAACAGCGAGTTGCACACACTGATTCGGATGACAGTTGATGAGTGACCAAGAAGAGCATTGTCAAGCACATGATGGAAGTCCATGTGCTGAACTCACAGTACTTCCCACAATCCCAAGCAGAACATAGAGCTGACAGGAGTTAAACATGCGAATCAACATGCTGGAACCCAAATGCTCTGTTTTATATGGAAGTAAGATAAACCACATATTTTCACTTGCAGAAGCTGGGAAGGCACCACCAGAAGACAATAAGCAGCAACTACAAGATGAAAACACCAGGAGATTCTGGGCCCACTTCTGAATCAAAACATTCTACACAATTTTGACTTGTGGTGTCTCTTCCTGAAGAATTTCTGATGACTTTTTAGAACACATAAGGGCACCTCTAGCCCAGGACTTCAACTTTCGAGTTCTTCCCTTCCTGCATGAAACATCAGCAGTCATAAACCTCATTCTTCTCCTTTTTCTCTGTTCTACAGAAATACAGTGTCCATGATTCATTTAGATCTTTATATCATGTCTTTTATCATAGTAGCCAAGATCTAATTCTGGGCTTTGAAAACTAAGATTTCGCTCAGATAAATAAATTCTGAAAATCCACAAGAATCAGATGGACCCGTGCTATCGCACTGAACAGCCAAGCTCCACTTGTCCATAAACAACAGCTGTGTAGTTTAGATTAGACACTAGTTGTATTGACTTGAATGTTTCTTCTACTTGTCTAACTTTCTCAACAGCAGGAAAATTATATCTAAATTGTAATTTATCTTGTTTCAAAAAATAATGTCGCTTCCTTTCATTGTAACAATTTCAAAGCTGGCATGGCTGACCATCTGAATTTCTAAACCTTCCATACACTAATGTTCTACCTAAAACTTCATCTGCTTATTAACAGTGTCACTTGTAGGGCAAGAGTCTCTTCCACCTGCTGAGAAAAATCACACAGCACCCAGCAGTAAGCAGAACTGACACAAGAAATATGATAGCAAGATTCCACAACAGAAGCAAATTTTAATTCCATTAATTCCTTTTGTGCCCTGAGGTATCATTTGTGATTCTCACGGCAAATGCAAACCAGACATTTATAAATGGCAAACAAAAAGGCCAAACCATTTATTGCATCTTGATTTATGGTATCACATTGTTTTGCTTCTAGAATTTCAGCATAATCAGGGAACTTTCAGAAAACAGCACCGATTGCTCAGGCTTTATGCAGTGAAACACACATATGAAACAATTACATAATTCCAATCCAATAGCTAGTGTATCATATTTATTAATTCTTTCAGATTAACAGATTACCTGTTTTCCTATTCGACTGTTTTCATGCTTGGCTTTAAGAACACTTTAGTTTCCCAAAGCTCAACTGAATTACTCAAATGGTTGATTTTAAGTACAGACATGTTTGTGAGTGTTTTAGTTTTGTCCTTTCACACACCATGCAATGCATGGCATATGATGAAACATTCTAATATTGGTGAAGCCCTGAAGCAGTGGGCCTTTGCATCTCAATCTTCATTCTGTGAATTTTTCATCAGGGCACTCATTCAAAGTGCTTTTGCTGTGGTATCAAATGCCTTCAGTGGCTAAACTCTTTATTTGCTATCTCAGACCCTGAGATTTCTACTGTGCACAAGGTGCTAATCTTGTTAAAATTCTGGCAACCCAAGAGAAATGCATTTAAGTTATACACCTTCAGAGGTATGAACACAGTTAATAACAGGCATCTAAATCAATCATAAGAAATAAAGCTAGAAAATAGTGTTTCCTTTCTTTACAGTACTGGATTATTTCTTTCTTCTTGTATTTCTTACTACTAAAAGATTATTTTTAAGGCAGCTCAAAGTTAAGAAGTTGGGGAAAAAAACCTAAGTTGCTCCTCTCCTCTGCTAAAACATTTTTAAGCACTTTCTTTTTTTTCTTTCCTGGATGAAAATGGATAGAATTCATATCTAGCACATCTAAAGCTAAAGTTGAAATGTTTCTTCACAATATCTCCACTCATATCTAAGCACTGTTTTGTGCTTGGTTTTTGTGAACAGAGAAGGACAAACAAAAAACACTCTCCAATGTCTGGAGAGGAAGAAAAGTCTAATTGTCAAGATCTTTCTTGTAGCTTCTTTCTCTGACTTCTAGCATATGTTGTTATGATTTTTTAAAAATCAATCAGGCCTCATAAACAGAATATAAGTACATTTGCTGTGTACACCTTAGTCTCAATTTAGAGACAGTAATTATATTGTCTAGAACTTGACATTCAAGTTTCCCATCTTTATGCAAACATTGTTTTCCAATTTTTATTAAAGGTACTTTTTTTTTTTTTTTTAATTGAGTTAAAAGGAGTTCATAGAAGTGAGAAATTTAAAGCAGTTCATGGATGGCTTCCAAACATTTCACTACAAAAAACTCTGCTAGTAATTGTTCTGAAATTTTTTTTTCCCTCATTTTGGCACTCTGGAATAGAATAGAGCTGAATTCCTCAATGATTAACTTACTCCCCTTCACAAGAAATCATTAATTCACTAAACAACTTTAATTACTATTTGGAGCTTACATTCAATCCAATTCAGCACAAACAAATATTTAGCAGTTCAAGATGTTCTTTATTTTAAGCACCTCTGTCTCTACACTTAAGCTGCTAGTTTGTGATAAATATAGACTATTGAATCAGGCGTTTGAGGATGGGGGAGGGAAGAGAACAACCCAAAAAAATACACACCAAAGCCATTTCTTCTTAAAAATTCTTTACTGAATGCATTAAACAAGTGAAATCAAGTTAAATCCTGTATTATTTTGGAAGAATGTAAGTGTATTAAATAAAATTAATTTCAGAAGTCATGAGTTTTCTGTTTATATTGCTAGTTGGTGTGGTTAAGATAACTATTTTCCAGGACCACTGGATGAGGACTGCGGGTGAATGTGCACAAACCCACTTAGGCCCTGACAGATGAGACCATGCAATAACACAAACCTCTCCCCTTTAAGCCAGCTCTTGTACTCACTGGAAATCTCTCCTAGCACAGGCTCAGGTGAGAAGATTAAAAGACAAAATCTCATGGTGTTCTTGAGATGAGAGTAGCTCATCTCTCTGCTTAGCTATCCTATGTATCTGGTCAATGGGAATTTTGTCACTGGGTTAAATCCCAACTGCACTGAATCCCACTCTGTGAATTGTGAACTGTAATTGATGATGGTTTTAACTCTGCAATCTTGTCAGGGAACAGCAAGAGGTGCAAAAATAATATTGAGGCTTTTTATTTATATACAGAGGGTTTAAATATTCCTCTTGCAACTTTACTACTTTTTTTTGATTTGAATATTAGCTTATTTCAGAAGAATTAACTGAATTATGAAATATCAACAGTTTTCAACTCTCACTTCCCTGAAGACTTTGCTGAAAAAAAATATTAAAAATTGCAGAGCTTAGGTAATATTCCTTTATAGAAACAATCTACTGTGATTTAAAAGACATTTCAGTCAGTCAAATATTATGGGGTAGAAAAATCTAACCAATAGTCCAAGTCCAAACCTGGCATGAAAAGAGGCAGCCTGGCTAAGATACATCAAATGCTAGGAAGTCTCCACCGTCCTTACCTTTAAAGCTTCACCTCAAATAGCACTTTGTTTGCAGTAATGATAAGGACAAAAACAACACTTAATTTATAATTATTAAAACTTTTCTGGCCACAGAAAAAGAAAAGCCACAAAGCAAGGTCCTCAGGCAATTCTGTTTCAATTAATCTTTTCTTTTTTCTTCCTTCCACGGCTCTTATTCTTTCTTCCTAACAACTTTCAGATTCATTTGACATGGAATAAAACATTCTCTATAAATGCAAGCAATCTTTACAATGCTCACTTACAAAACAATGACAATTCTTAGAAACAGAAAATAAACTCCCATAATGGCTCACCTGCTGCAGAATACCAGCAATTAAACTTAGGTTTTTGAAACCAGGTGAATTTCTTTGAAATTCTCTGCTTTATGATAATGACAGAAGTAAAGAAGTAATTCAAGCAATTCTAATTTCAATTTTTGTTTAACATGATATGGTGAAATTCTACATCCATTGCAATTTTCAGCCTCATCTAAACCATACAAGTGATTCTGGAAGCATTTCAGTTGAGGAGTCTGCAGTTACATGAACTCCGGTAAGTTAAATGTGCCAAGCATGTTCTGTGCCACTGAGAGCAAGTGCTTTGGTGTGCATGCAAAAATCCCTTCTATTTCAGAACAGAGAAGCCTTATCTACACCAGTTATCAGAAATTGCCAGTGACCTATGTTAGGTCCTAAGTTGTCCCTAAGTACCATTTGAGAAAGTGTTAATTGTATAAGCCAAAGCATCTTAGGAAACAATGCCAACAACTAAATTCTAGCCCTGTTTGCTACTATACATAGTCTGCAAGGCCAGCATCTTCTAAAGTACAAAGTAACAGCCCCTTAAACAATCTGGGATTTACTACATTGCTGTCATCATAAAAACCACTTGTTAAAAAATCTGAAATATAAACTAGAAATTTAACTACTTTGTGCTTGGGAACTGCAAGTACTGCAATGACCTCTTGGTAATGACATGCTTGCATTTAAAGATTTTGTAATTATTAGAATTTAAAGTTATTGCTATATGGCAATATGTAGCAATTAATATAATTATTTTGATATTGAAATAATTAAGCCAACATAAAATTTTTAAAAACATGAAAGTTGCATTTTATGCAAGTACTTCTGTGAACTTAATTCCAACCTGAATTGAGTTATTTTCTAACTTTTGTTCACACCTGTTTTTACACTCCATGTTATTTACTGAAATCACAGGACCAGAATAATTTTGATACGCTATTAATAAAGCAAAAAGCATCATTTGAAAAAAAAAAACAGTAGCCAACAGAAAGTCAATCCTGAAGGCATATTTTGTTTATATTTGACATCACTTTCTATTGTAGTAAGAGTTGAACATACTAGCATTTGGCTAAGGATCTATCTTTTTAACCACAAATATAGGAGAACAGTAATTCTGGCACCATAAACTCAAATATAATGGATGATAAATCATTTCTAGTTGCTACGAAATTCTGCAAGGTTATTGGAAAACTGGATTGCTCTCTCTAGAGACTTTATTAAGAAATTCAGGTACCATCTATTCCAGAAGTATATGCATGTGATCTCATACAAAGAAGAGTGAATGGAGATAGGGAAAGATTTTTTATGCTTACGTGCAGGTTCATCATCAGTCAGTTCAGCGGTGTGTATTAATCTACATCCTCTGAATATTTGATACAGCTTTCCATGGAACAAGTTACATGGCAGACAAATAACTTTCAAAAATAATTCGCAACTAGTAAGTCTCCTTTTGTGAAAGAAAATATTCAACACACTAAATTTATATTAAATACACAGTAAATGGAACTAGGAAATTTTATTTTACAGTATGCTCATCTTTCCTAGAAAATGTAACTGTTTAATGATTTACCCACCCATATTCTACCATAGGATTGAAGGCTATGGTGGCCTTGTTTTGTTTTCTGCTAGGGTTTTCAGTGGGCTATTTTTGCTGTCGACAAAAGTCTTCACAGTGATTCTACAGAAAAATGGACTTCCATGTCAAATCTCCATGCTGACCCTACTGAGTGCTATTTCGATTTCTGTCTCAGTGAGTTAAAGGCAGTTACCTCCATCTCCAGCTAACACATCTCTAGATCACACAAGCCATTTCCCCTAAGCTATCCAACCACTTACATAGTAAGACTAAAATAACAACAACCATTTTTTTAACATGCTTTTGCTTTATTTAAAGGGAAAGACCCTGCATCTCAAAGCATGCTATTTCTTGCAACAAGAAATTGGTGTAACAAAAATACACATTTGCATTAATAATGAAATGAACTGAAATCTTCAGGCTGCTTAAATGCGAAACAGACAATACGTTGCAGAACATTTAACTCACAAATTTTCCCGTCATTATGAGCTTGGTGAAGCTAAACCACTTTCTTATTTCTGTATGCTGTACTCAGCATGTATAACCTCTTCACAACAGAAAGCAATTCTTTGTTTTAACTTTCTATCACAAGTTCTCACTTAAAGCCTCATTCAAGGATTGTGACTTGTATCACAGGTTGATTTCTGTCAAATACAGACCATAGGCCATAAGTTCTTCTTTTGCCCATTCATTTAGAGAACTTTTTATCCTACCTTTGTATGACAACTGGATTCCTGTGGCAGCAGCTCTCTGGTCACAGAGAGCAGGCACAGACTTTCCCAGGCATTTTCCTGGGGAAGGCTGTGAGAAGATCAGAGGAAAGAATGAGAAACAATTCTTATCTCCACTTGTTGCACCTGCTGTTGTGCACATGTGGAATGTGTCATGGAGATTCGTTTACCAAAGGGTGATTTCTTAATTGGACCCTGGATGATGTTTGGATTGACTGACCAATTAGGTCAAAGCTGTATTGGACTGGCTGGAAGGGTTACTGAGTTTCTTGGTATGTATAGTATAATATAGTATAAAATGATATAATAAAGCAATTGATCAGCCTTCTGCAATCATGGAGTCAATGCTAATTATTCTCTGGCTGGAGGCCTGCAGCAACAGATTCTAAGTGACAACGTCCTTCCAGTAGTAAGTAAACATACTGGAATTAACAAAAATCTGGAAAAGGAGATATTGCCTGAAGTGACGCAAAATACGCAGCAATTTGGGAAAACAACGTGAAATTTTTCAAGTAAGAGCAGTTTAATTTAAATGTTCTAGTAGATTGAAACCACACTGCTTTCTAAGGTCCATTTTCTCCCAGATTTGCCCTAAACCAGGACACTGAAACAAAGGTTTAACATAACCTTTTCATTTAGATATATGACAGAATTTCAACAACAAGTCTTATCTGCAGTAGGCATAGAAGTCACATTACATACAAAATTTAAAAGTCTGTCCCTTTATGTTCTCCATTTTTCTAAGTCAGCAGACATTTTAATGCAAGAAAATTCTAGATTAAAGCTTATCACACAGGTTCACCTCTCCATTTTCCATTACTCTATCACAATGAAATGCTTTTTAAACACAGCTCAACTGAATTCCACAGTCATGAGTCATGTTAAAATATACAACAAAAAAAGAGGAGAGTTGGCTCTAAAGCCTACGTGTGAAGGAGAAAGACTCTCTTATTAAAAAAACAAGAGGTCTGCGAAGAGACCACAGGGGTCAGGTCAGTAGAGGCAGACCTTGACAACAGAACAGCTGATGAATCCAGAGGAGTCCACTGAGGAGCTGTGTTGTACGTGTCTGTGACCTCTGGCACTGCCAACAACCCCACAGCAAGGACCTACTCGGTGCCTTAGGTGGGTGACCAAAATAACTAGTGTAGCCTATTAAAGGAAGAAAACACTCAAGACCAAAGACAAGCAGCTGGGAAATATGTGGTAGACTTCACAACCTAGAGGCTGGCAGTGAAGAAAGCAAGCTGCTGGTTTATTTTCTCTCACTTGTTGCTATCTAGCCTCTAAAAAGCAGGTCACAGTCTTTTAAAAAGAGAGAAAGAGGCTTGCATTTTACATATTAATGGTGATGTACAACACACACAAAAAAGAAGTTTTAAATAATTATACTTCCTTGGTTAGCATTACAACTAAGATTTCTTCACACAGGATTGGTTAATTTGGATGTAAACATGTATATTATAGCTGCACTTCTTTTTCTTTTGTTTTCCTTTTTTAACTGGAAATCAAGTTCAAGCTTCTACTTACCCAAATGTGATGGATGGTAATCAAGTAGAAAGAATAAAGAGTTCCTTTTCCTATCAGCTACCAGAATATACCTCTACAGATGTACACTAGAAAGATGGCAAACCTTGATAATATTGGCATAAAGAGAAGCAAGGCTGTTTTTCAACTCTTGCTCTCATGTTAGGAAAATCCTTCTCCTTTGATTGTAACAACAAGTGAAATACAGCACTTGAAATTTATCTAGTAGCTACTTGAATCCAAGATTAGGGAGGTCCTACCTCCAGGTAACTGAAAGCAAAGCAAGCTGAGATTGCATATGAACATCAAAAATATAAAAAAAATGGAAATCTGAAAACCACCAAAGTCCTGAGTGTTAGCTGGGGTTTTCTTAATAGGTCTTTTATAGAAGGCAGTAATTTTAACAAGCCTAATAATTTGTATATGTTGAGAACCTACTTTCACATTTGGATTTACTACTTTTGAAAGGACTGGAGTGCAATTTTTTTTTTTCAGATACTTGATGTAGTGATAGAATGGTTAGAAGTAGTAGAAATATTGTAGTGTTATTATTATTGTTGAAGGAATGCTCAGAAATTGTGAATTAAAACAAGTCTTACAAAAATGTCACAACAGCTTTGAGCATCTTATTTTATCTTGATACTCTGTCTGATGAAGTCTAATGAATGGTATTTTCTCCTCTCTTCCAAAAACAATAGTTTCAAGCAGCAGAGGTTTTTTCATAAAACACAGTACCATATACTATAGGGACAACCTTAAATTAAGCTCTTCTTTAAGTTTCCATGTGTAGGAATATAATGTATCCAAGATCACTTGTATTCAGTACCCTGAAATCTAAGAAATCGAAGACATCTAAGAAACTTTTTGATTCGTGTTCCTAGTATCTTATTTAAGTGACAACATTGCAAAATGTAGGCTGGTTAAAACAGTTCCTGAGGGCAACAAATTGAAAATAACATCCTGTCCCATATGGACAACTAGACATCCCACCCAAGCTGAAGTTTTTCAAGTCTTAAATTTAGGAACAGAAGATTGACATTGGAAGTCTTGATCATTTAACTCAACCATCTCTCAATCTCAATCAACTTTGGAAAATCTGTTTGGTCTAAGAGGGTCAAGCATGCATATATGCTTTATATCCTCACACAACACATGACACACAGTATTCTTCCAAACCCCACAGTCCACTATGATTCAAAGTCCCTGGGATTTGGGGATTCATTTTGGAACTCAGGGATTTTGTTTGGGTTTTTTGTTGTTTTCTTGGGTTTTGGTTTTTTGTTTTTTTAAACAGGATTCACGACAGCAGACTATGGCACAAACAATAGATGAAAATGAAAATAAAATTACAACAAAGGCTAACCATGGAAATTAGGGGAGGGACCCTTCTGAATCACAGAATCACAGAATGGCACTTAGAAATGAGAGAGGCAAAAAAAAGCCAGGTGCTTGACAAAGTTTATCACTAAAATTTTACTGTACCCTACAGTACAATTAACCTGTACAGGAAGGATTTAAAAAAAAAATAAAAGAATCATCACCTCAAACCAATGTTATTATTTATCACATAAAGAAGCAGTCTGGCTTTCAAGCAGTGTGGTGTCCGGGACTGAGCACTTGGCCAGACCAGATTATAGGATATAAGGCTGAAAGATCTCCCTTCAGCTACCAAGTATAAATTCCAGCAACTGCAAGCAGCCTCAGCACACACACTTCTCTGTAAATGTATCAAGCTTCATTGTATGAGTAATCAAACTCCTTGTCTTCGTTGGTTCTATTGCCATGACTTTTTTGAAACATCACAATCTGCAATTTGCAAAAACAATGAGAAGAAACAGTGACAATGGCAAGGAATTAATTCATATAATGACTTTCTCTGATATTAAAATGCACGGAAAATAACCTATGAAAAAAATAAATGAATCATGAATATTCATAGTTTGGAATGGGTAACAATACTTTTGAAAAGAATGAATACAGTTAATCACCTCAAAGGCTTTTTTTTTAAGAAAGGGTGCTTCCAATAGATTCTTTATTATTCCTACTCTGTAAGAATTTTTTTTTAATCTTCACAGGTGAAAATATCTGCAAAAATTTCATGCCATTTTAAGGTGTTTTAAATAAAGACTGGAGACTCACTCTAAGTTAACTAGCACAAGCATCTGAGAAAGTCTCATGTGAACACAAGAACAATAACTCCAAACAATCATACAACAACCAGGCAAAACCGAACTATATAAGACAGTCTGGCAATTTTCTTAATTAATTGCATCTAGGTTAAAGATGAAGCCTTACATTTTCCTTTACTTCCAGTGTCGGTCTTGGCTCACCCTGTCGGTAGCCCTCATCAGTTAGAGAAATTCTGTATTGTTAAAACTTCATCCCTTTGCTCTCAAGCATGGGAAACTTCCTAAAAAATGGCACAGAGTCACAGGCGGGACCAGCCATGCTTCCTGCATGTCCTTGGTATGCCAAACCTGGGAGGACAGCCTGGCAGAATATATTCCATTCAATTTATAAAAAAAAAAAAGAAAATATGAATAGCTGCTTGCTTAAAGTAATTAGTAACTTTAATTATTTTTTAATTTTACTAAATAAAACTGTTCCATTTCCCCATGATAAAGCTATGTAAATGGCATACATTTGACAGTTCTCATGCACACACAGGGGCATCCCTAAGCCCTACCTGCATTACTCCGTTACTACTGACATGGTATATTTCCACAAAACACTTCCAAAAACCCTCTAGTCCACTAAGACCTAAAAATGAAGTCACAATAACATAACTCTTCACTACTAAGCTAATCTTCTGTCAGAACAGTTAGGGTGAATCCTGAAAGCAGACGATGACAAGTCTACTCAGGCAGTGCAGAGGGAAATTGGGTGTGGGATGACCAGCTCCTCTCCAACAGCACTACACCTTTCTTTACAAAATGTCTTAGTCCTTATTGACTCATAAGACACTGAATACATATTTGACTTTCATATTCACTGGAATTATGCGCTAAACCCATGAAGACCAAAACACAGAATTTAAACCAGGAAAAAAATGTTATGACTTCAAATTTTTGCCTTCCAATCTAGAATTCTGAACTATTTCTAAAAGAATTCCTATCATTGTGTGAGCAAAGGACATGATTATTCAGTCAAGAAAAAGGAAAATGGAGGTGAGAGTAAGATCTGATTCAACAGGCGGATTCAATTCATTGGTTTATATCCATATCAGCACACTTGGTACTACAACCATGCACATAAAATAAGGATAATATTTTGGTTTTGCACTAAAAAAAATATTTTCAGATAAAGCAAAAAGAGTAGAAATGTTCCAATTATGATAGGGTTCAAAAGTATGAGAACCAGCATTGTGCCTTTTTTCCCATAAATGAACAGTATAACCCAGAACTGATGCAATACCATACACCAGATCCTCATCAGTCATAATCCTTTAGAGAGCTGTCAGACCAACCAGGAAAAAAGATATATAAGAATTTGCATTTTAAAACATTGTGATGTCATTTTAACATTTTACTTCAGAAAGATCTCTTGCACATACCCCAAGACCCCCACTCCCAAATTACATGTTTTGTTTATATTTTCCCCTTCACAAAAGTAGCATTCAGTCAAAACTGTGAAGTTGTTAAACATACAATCTCACCAAATTAAAAATGTCTAATTAGCTTATGCGAGGCTTAATTTTGATAGAAGCTTAATCACAAATCTATGTTCCGTGAACACGTTCATATTTCAAACACATGTTAGTAATCTGAGTTGAATTACATAAATGATCTTTAAAGACAACCACTTTTTAGAACTGACTGTCTTCAGGACTGATGCAAAGAAAGACATGTCTAAGTGATCTTACAGCAGATTTCACAGATGGCTCACAAGGCTGTCACAAGGCACAGAAGGAAGCAAGTTGCTTATTTCTTTATAGAGATGCAAATACAAAGCACAATCCGGATTTAAGGCTAAAAGCTGTTTATTTACCAATAACTCTTCTAAACCTTATTCCTGCTCATTAATACTTCTTACATCAAAGTGCATTACTAAAACTAAAAATTAAAAGGCTGAAAGGAAATAAGTCTATTTCATGTTGATTTGATGTCAGGTATTGCCACACAAAAATATGGAATATGTGCTCTACAAGTGCAATTTTCTATGCACTTTTCTACGCAGGTATAACAGAGATTAGTTGGTTAGTACAAGTGAACACAGGAAAGCAGCACTGAGAAGTCACGGGATACACTGGTTATACCATTTCAGGAAAAAATGCAAGGTTTTTCAAAAGGTAACTGAATTAATGTTGTAGATCAAATTCTGAGAATCAGAACCATCATCAGGTTGTGCCCTATCACTATGCTGTGAATCACAACAAAATACAAATGCATATATTTATTTTTTAAAGCCTACCATGCTCATCATAATAGACTCTTTCCCTGATTTATAAGGCAGACTAGGGTTTTTTTCAGAATTTGCTGCTTCATTATGGAAAAAAGCAAAAGGAAATAAGGTCTAATGGATCATACTGGCATTTTTTAATAACCTTAACATGAACCAATCCTTTCTTCAGCCTTCCCATGGCATTGAGAAAAATAACGCTCCATGAAAAAAACAAACAGACAAAAAATATTTTAAAATCAGGATACATTTTCTTCCCTTTAGCTTCTTAAAACTCAACCAACCTGGCTGCAAGCATCTGGCACCAAGCAAGTGGCATATGTAAGTTGTTTACAGATTTTGTGTATCTCAGAAATAGAAAGCCTAGAGCTCTTGTCAAGAAGTCTCAGTTTGCTCTAAAACACTGTTCTTCTAAGACATCAGCCCCTGAGATTCTTTTCTTTTTGGTCAGCAATATTCTTTCACAATTATAGCATCTCATGTGATGCTTGCAGAAGGAAATAACAGTGGTTAAGTGTATGTGCCACACTGAAATCCAGGGACAGTACCCAAGAGACATTAGAAAGCATGAGCCAATAGTCTGGTCTTGACTCGTATCAATCTTACTCCACATAAGGAGTCTTTTGCTCTTCTCTTCTTGGGGAGACAATCTTTTTGTTTTTCCTAAGGTCAGACAGGTATTAATTTTTTTTGTTGTGTTCTATGTTAAGAGCTACTATTAGAGAATAGAAGCTTCATTACAAGAAGTCTTTTATAGAAGTTTCATTACAAGAAGTCTTTACAACAAAAAACATATCTTACAACTTTTCATTCTCCTAGACAGTTGTTTAGTTACACACTCCAGTCTCATAACTTACAAATGTATTGAAAAATTACTCGAGACTGTGGCATTCAATACAGCATAATGATTTAACTTCATGGTTCTATATAAGGTTGAATGCACTGTGGGAGGCTTCCATGTCACTGTCTCAGAGATTCTTGTGATATACTAAACAAACAGATGGGCAAAAATTACCTTTTTGTTATATAGAACAAGATGTTGTAATAAACTTCACAGGCAATTCCAATACCCCACTGTACTTTCTAGAGCTCTCAAATCAGAAATTTCTCCTGGGTGGTTCTTTTCCACACAGACTCATTACATACCCTTTTATTTTGTAATACAGCAATGCATTACTGCCTCTATGGCTGACATAATTATAGGTAAATGTATTCCATAAGTGGTGTCTTCCCTGCCCAGATCTCCCACACTGTCTATGACAAGTCCTTTTTTTCTATTCTGTTGCATCAACTGCACTATTTTCATCCAATATATATATTTATGTATGAAATATATATTAGTTTTATATATTCAGGTAAGTTCAGAGAAGCTCAAGAACAAATTAACAATTTTTAAAATTAAACCCAAACAACAAAGCAAACCTAGTACTAGGAGTCTTTTGAGATTCAACCATCATTAAACTGAAGAGGCTGATATTTCTTTAATTATTATTACATCTGAAGAAGTTTTTTTTAGGTTTTGTGCATTGCAGTCTACTTGCTGCTACCTATGATAATCACCATGAAATAATTTTCTTATTTCCTCTAACAGTGTGATCACTGGACTGCTGATACAGTTATTCCCACAGTGGCATATGAAAAAAACCATATTTACTTTCCTTCACATGTAAAGGCAGTAGTAACATAAATTTTTAAAAATCAGTCTTTAAATAGGTATCTAGATTAATTTTGGGAGATTTTTAAACTATCACTCAGGATTTACTGCTCATCTAGGCAGTGGACAGCAAAGTAAGTCACTGATATTTTATCATCACCTTTCATCTTCTTGATGTTTACCAGCATGATACACACACACACAAACACACACACACACACACATATATACATATACACACACATATATATATATATATACACACATATATATATCCAGATGAATATGATGAATATGTAAAATTATATGGAATTATCTGTACAACCACAAAACAAGGATTCTTCACATTTTGACATCAATTTTGGAAGGCATTCAGATCTCTGTCTAGTATTAGCCTATATTATGTTGTTTCATTCAGTGCAAGTCAAATTTCTTCAATATATTTGTTACTTTAAAAGTGACAGAGATCACTAAGCATGGTTTAATATGTTGGACAGTTCGGAGACCTCAAGCATTTCTATTATTATCTAGCTTCCAGTTATATATTTTCTCAAGCTTTAATTTTCCAATGGAAAGTCAGTCTCCCTCTACTAATAAATACTTACAATGGAAGTAAATACTGATAGATAATACTTTTCTATATCCATTTCATGACAGCCAGATATAAATACTTCAGAAATAATATTGTGATTTGTTATTCTAATTACAAGAGACTGTCACTTTTCTTCCTCAGATCAGTAGGAGTAAAGATGTCCTGTACAAATAATGTATGTGATACAAAGATAAAACACATCCAGAAGAAAAATTCTGTCTAGAGGGCAGATGAACTGAAGTAGCCAAGTAAAAGTTCTGATACTACCACTGAAGAATTATACTAAAACTGAAAACAGGAAAAAAATCAGAAACACAGGGAATAACATTAGCTCTAACTGACTCTTGTCATGGAACCTATTTCTTTCATTAGAATTTCTGGAAACTTTAAAAGAAGATTTTAAGGTGACAAAAAAAATATACTATTGTGACATGGCTTGAGGAAGCAGAGCAGTCTGCCTTGAAATCACAGCATCTACTCCCTGACTGAAAACATGTGCTCTCCATCTCAGTTTGGCTATTAAGTTAAAGACAGGAAATGAAGGAGCACTACCGTTTTACCAGATCCAAAATACATCAGTCTTCTTATCATTGTGCAGGCTCCTCAAGTTTTGGATTAACATGTCTCCCATACCCATCCTTCTGTCCTTTTGTTATCGTTTTTCTTTGTTAGTTTGCTTTATTTGTTTGTGGGTTTTTTTGTTTTGGTTTGGTTTGGATTTTTTGGGGTTTTTTTGTTTAAAAGAAATAGAGGTTACTTGATTTTGTAAGCTTAGTAGTCTTCCATGTGACTACTAAGAGTTCAGGACCACAGGCACCACACTAACAACTGACCAGAACTAAGCATCCCATTGTCCATAAAAGCTTGTCAAGTGTCATAGTAGTTTAAAAAATGGTGTGTCACTTCTGACCTTCTAGATTAAACTTACTTGTGTGAGTTAGAAGGAGTAACAGGAACTCCATATTCTCTTTGACATACCTATCTCTTACATTACTTTTTTTTCCTCCAAGTATGGGTATGTAACCAGAAACAGGTGCACAATATCTCAACCAACTTTTTCAAATATGTGGCCAGAATCTTCAACACCACTTGGAAGATATGCAGCTTCCCCTATTAAACTAACTGCAGCTAGACTTAGGTATGTGGGGGCTTCCCAAGCAAACAATACTATGTTGATACATAGAGTTCTCAGGAAACTCTAAATAAGAACTGTGCAAAACTCAACAACCAGGAGAATTTCAATGAATTTGTAACATTTTTCCTTCTGCAACACCAACTAATAAAATCCCTTTCCTGAAAATAAACATGCAATTGTTTTCCTAAAAATCCCATTTATTCCAACTGAAGACAATTAAGCCTTACTGAGCATTTCAGATTCAAAATTACTGAACTGCTTCTCACTCTTCTCAGTTTTTAATAAAAAACTCTCTGTGATTTTGGATGATAAGCAGCCAACATATCTGTAGGTATCCCTATTTGACAAGCTTTAGTCTGTCTTTGCTTGGGGTCAAGCATGACAAATTTCCAGGCAGATAACACTTGTCACATCTTAGGGCCATTCAGACAGTAACCATGTCTGCTGCTTGCAGAAACAACAAACAAGAGCTGCAACAAACAAGAGCTCTTGATTCACACAATCTCTAGCTGAGCTCCCAGCTCATTAGGATCTCCCAACTGCTACCTCTTACACAGGAAAAACACACCTGTCATGGAACAAGCAGAGTGCCTCACTCTCTGCTGCAGCCCTGAACAGAGCATCTCCCGCTGCGCCTGAGCTTCACAGGATCAAGCGCCTCTTCACTCTCAGCAGCAAGATCTTGTCAGACTGTGTCTCAGCATTACCTGCTAAGTGAGAAGATCTTCAGCTCTGAAACTTTCACACACGCCCTGCTAATACCCCAGGTGCAGTGGTGCTTACTTCAGGCATGGGGCTCCCTCTGCAAAGCCCTCCAGCACTCCACAGCTCCCCCTCCTTTGGGCACCTCGCCTAGGAAGAGAGTTTGGAGCCACAGCATCAGCTTAACACATCCCATACACTCATGTTTCCTCAAGGCCCCCAGACTTATCTAACTGCATAAGTGCATACACTTGGCAGGATCATACAGGAACATTTAAGTCCCCGTTCCTACTTACTCATTCAAAGGCATCTGTCCCCATCTTGCCTTAAGGTTAGAAAATCTTGTAGTATGGAAAAGGACCTAGAAAAACCTGGCAGTTAAAAATAACAAAGAAGTTCACCTTTAGAATGCTTGATAGGAAATTACTTCTCTTTTAAAACAAATAATGTGTTAGGAAGAGGTGAGATTTCACTCAAAACTCAAAAACTTCAAAGGCGGTAGCTTTCTCAGGATTAGCATCTGAAAGACTATATCAGTCTAATTTTCCTTTTAAATAATCCTATTCAAACATTTGGCTTAGAATTGCAAGATAAGAAAATGGTCTTAGAAGGAAAAAAATAAGTTATGTCTTCCTACATTTTGACAAAATTATTTGAAAAAATACTTGGAACAAAATTTAGCAATTTTACATGGCTCAAAAAAATTAACATGACAAATATATTCAGGGATTTGAGTTGGTTAATCTTTAAAACATGAGACAAGTACTACTGACATTTTGAGATAAAATCTTCAGTAGGTATTACTTGATGCCAGAAGGTAAAGTAAGAGACTAACAATAGGGGGAAAACACCTGAGATAATCTTTGCAGAGGTAAATTCCATCTTTTGTTTTCTGGAGTTGATGTTTATTTAACACATCAAATAATGTAGTGCCTGTAGGCACTAGATACCTTCTGGCATCCTTCATTCTTATGCAGAAAGGGTTACTGCACAGCACAAGGAGTTTCAGACCAGAGATCTGCTTTCCATTTCTTACTGCTACACAAACTTCTCATGTGATCTGCATCAAAACCCTTTTTAGCTCTTTCCAGTAAGGCAACACCTGTGAACTATAACTTAGGATAAGTATACAACCAATAAAATTGCCAAAGTATTGTTGTATGAACAAAAACTTTTTCATTTATGTTAATAAAAAACATTTCTTTGGTAGTAGAAGTCAAAATAGTTCTTTGCAGATTTACATACACTGTGAAATCAGCCCAGATCTCTGTAAATTTGGCATTGGCTCAACAAATGGGAAGGACATTATTTATCCATTTCTGGAATAGCAGCTGGATGAAGTTGCAGCAATTTTCTCTACGGGGGCAAATCTAAGCAAGAAAAAAAAAGATAAATCCATAATTTAAAGTCTAAAACTGTGTTGAACAGCTGCCATGACTTCAGTTGTGAGACACTTCCTACATTTAACTTCCAAGTTTTGTTTTTCTTTTATTTTTTCAGAGCATTAAATGTAAATGCTGAAAAATATTTTTATCCAAATAGTAGCATCATAGCTCAAGAAACAGCCTTGTTTTCATATTCTGCTTTTACTACCCTGCTTATTATTTTTTAATACAAATCAGAAGTTTGGCTTTGAAACAACAAAAACAGTATTTCATAAAGCACTGCTCAACCACTAAGCTCCACTGGGCTGAAGGAATCATAAAAACACCAGAAATTAATGAGCATGGTGAACCACAATCCAAGCTCCCAGAGGCAAGATAAAACAACTGAGTATTGAAATGAGTTTCTTGTGGCATATCATAGGGTACTCAGTATAGATGTAAACACAAAAATTTCACTTTTTTGGGGTGCTGTATGTGTAACATAGATGCATGATCTCCACTTGAAGCATTTAACACATTTCATCTCATTCTAGGGAGCTTGTTTTAATGGAAGAAAAAAAAAGGCACTCTGATGTATAAAAGATTAAAGACCCTCAGCCAACATTTGGCAACATTATATTACAGTTTCAGACTACAGACACATGAGAAAGTGGTTGTTTTTTAACATCCTTTTTATTGGATTTTCACAATAAAAGGGAGAAAAAATTCTTTGACAATCACCACGATAAAATATCCTAAGCAAAATTATTTCCCTCTAGAAATTACTCATTATATATGAGGATGAGTATCAGCAAATGTAAAAGCAGAAAATACCTGGTGTCCTTCATTAGAAAAGACATTATTATTTACAGTCACTTTTTCTTTCTCACAAAGATTCATAATTTTTATGTTTCTTCTTATAAACAAAGGAGAGTAATATATAGTTATGATGAAGATTTGGTTGATAAATCTGGAAACAAATATATTATTGAAAGTTTTCTCTTTGTTGGAAAGGAGCAGGAACACCTTTGGGAATGAGTTCTTATTAATAACAATGTCATATTATTGCTGACTTTAGAAGTTACATTCTTCTAGCTGGATCTTATTATAAACTTCCAGCTGTTCAATTCAGTTACCAGAGAAAAGCATTAGTTTGAAAAGCAGCAGGAAGCCACTGCCAGCAGCAGCAGCAGCAGTTGCCACATGCGGTGAGGAGGGTGAGGCTTGCGAGGTCCCTGGGCAAGGCTGAGGGTATTTTGAATAGGGCTTTGAGCAACCTGGTCTAGTGGAGAGACCATGGCAGAAAGACTAGATTGTCTTTAAAGGTCTCTTCCAACCCAAACCATTCTCTGATTCAATGACAAAGAAAATCAAGAGGAAAAAATGGTTCTCATTAATAAACCAGTAAGCTACTGTTAAAATGCTTTTGGATATTCTTGAGCAGCACAAGATAGGATATTGTTCAAAAAGTTAATTAGCCAACACTGTATGTAGTTTTTTAGTAAATTTTTATCTCCTTTTAATAGGATCAATAGGTAAATTCAGTATGCTGAAACTCACATTTGGTATTTAATTATCTGCTTCAGGTAACTACTCAGCAGTAGCAACAGACCTTAAATGCTATTGATATTGTAATTGGAAACTGCAGAACTAGTCTTGTAAGAATCAGGTTTAGCATTGTAAAGCCACTATAGAATTCTGTACTACACTGCAATAACATCACAGTTCCTCACAGATACCTAAGGAGAATGTTGTGAATTGTAAATACTACAGTCTAAGAAGGCACATTTAGACAACACTTCTTACTTTCTAATTATATTTAAGAAGATAAACCATGTATAAATGGTTTAGAACATATATATGTTCTAAACATAATATAACATGTTACATCTAACATATATAGAACATAAAGTTTTCTTGAGACCTCTCACCTCTTACTGTCCAAATCACTCCACCCAAAGCTATCCCTGCTGTTGCATTATTTTTTTTCCTGGTATTCTGAAAGAATTCGCAAAATCTTTATGAATTAAGGTGTGAATCCTCTCCTACGAAATCTTCCAGTGTATTCAGTAAGATACTCCACGTTCCACTCCTTTGTAACTGAGCTCTGTTCAGTTTATCTAACTTCACCAAAGAATTTCTAGAAACAAGGAAATATCCAGCTTATTGTGAGCATCTGTGGCCTTATATAAACACATAATGAGCATGATGGTTTTTTCTAATCTTACAGTGCGAGAGATCACAGTGTATCAAAAAGCCTCTAATACGTTGAGGACACTGGAGATTAAAAGCAGAAATTAAGCCTGGGTATAATCTTAATAATACCAACTAAATAATTTTCAGATTTTAAAATGGATTTGGGGAGAAGATGCTTTGTGTGCTTGTTTTACAAATAACCATATTACTGTCATGTTCGTGAATCCCAATTATGTAGCTAATTAATTGTAATTAATTCATTCATTGTAATTACCTGTAATTGTAAAAGCAACTAAATCCCCTGAAGTTTCTCACTCATTAGTTCCCACATAATATGGTTCTGCAAGACTCTTTTCCCTTGGCAATCTGATGATCAGATTACCAGAACACCATTATGGAATGAGGTTGAGGAGAACTATTGTCTTAGTCCAGAAGGAACACCATAACATCCTCAAAATTCACTTTTTTTTCTTGAAAATTATAACATGTAATATGCATTTATGAGTATATGTATCTGGAAGTACAGTGGTACTGTAAGTCCAAATAATTATATTACAAAGCTACTGTACGTATCTTCCATCTAGCATGGGGAAAAACAGAAGAGAAAGAGAACTTCAAAAACTGAAGTAGAAACTTGTATTAAAATAATTAAGAGCTAAGTGCATAAAACATTTACCCATCCACACTCAAAGAGAAAACTTTGTCAACATAAAGTGACTCATATGGAATCTGCACTCCTTACAAGAAATATATTTTCAAGATTTTCTTTCTTTTAAACAAAACTGGCAGGAGTTTTAGTGCTCATTAAACTGAAAAATGGGTATTGTTGTTCAGAAAAATAGGCACAGAAAAATATGAGAAGCTAAAGCACAGCTCTGTTAATAGAAAACAAACCAGGCACTCCCTACAATCTTCTTCTCTAAAGCAGGAAAACATCCTAGAAAAGGATCTTTATTTCACATTTTCCCTTCTTTAGCACTGCTCCCACAAACTCTTCAGATAGCAGTTTTAATGCCTGCAACATCTACCTCCATATAAACCAGCACTTTATCACCTCTTGGAGGAGAAGGAACAGTGAAACCCACAATCCACCAAGCATCTTGTCTGGCAGCTAGGTTGCAGAGACAGCAAGCAGGTAAAATAATTAGCATTTAGGCAAACAAAATATGATTGTCTACAAAATCATAATCTTTTAATCAGAAAGTTTTGAAATTTGGATGACTTTTAAAAAGCCTCTCACTTCTGAGATCAGTTATGCACAGAAAAATTTCTAGAGTAGAAGCTACCTGTACTTTCATACACACATTTAGGTGCCTCCGGGTCCACAACTGGGCTGAAGAACAGACACACTCCCACAGCTGGGCTCTCTGGAACAAACTCTCTCCAGCCACCACAGAGGCAGTGAAATACTAATGATTTATTTTGTCAGCTCCAGTTGCTCCAGTATTCATTGTGCACAGTGTGTCTTCACACGTAGGTTGCAAAGGTCACAGGCATGGAAGGAAGCCACTGTAACATCAAGTCCAGCTTCTTATTATCCCAAGCACCACCTCAAAAGCTTGAGCTTTTCACAGAATCACAGAATATTCTGAGTTGGAAGGGATGCACAAGGATCATTGAGTCTAACTTCTGGCCCGGACCACCCCCAAGAGGCACACCATGTGTCCAAGACTACTGTACAGACACATCTTGAACTATCTTTTTTTCCTTCCCTCATTAAAAAAATGTTTCAGAACTGCAGTCTCCTACTTTTTTTTTTCTTCCTAAGTTTTCAATAAATCTTTTCATGTGCCAAAACTGGCTTGTTTAAACCCTGATTCTCTGCAGGTATTTGATATATTTTTAAACATAGCTTCTACCCAAGTGCTGAATAGCAAACCCAGTAAGCAGCTCCTGACTCATTGACACACAGAGACCTGTACTTGACACAGATACCCCAAAAAAAGCTCAGTGCCTGCGCCTCAGAGCTGACCCAACACAGCACGGCCGATGGACACAGCTGGGAGAGGGCAGAGCTGCCCAGCCCTGACTGGCTCCACACAGGCACCCTCAGGCAGGGACTCTTGCAGAGTGCAGGAATATCCTCCTGGGTCTCCTTTAATAAAACACCCCCTTTCCCTACCCTGGGAGTTTTCTCTTGCCTCACTTTTATCTGCCTGTATCTGGGTTTCTAAATATTAGTGAACAGAATTGGGAAGATGAGACTGATGTGCTGGACTAATGTGCAGCCAGCCATGCTCTGGCACCAAATATAACTGCACAGAAAGCAGCAGATAACCCACTGACTTTGTTGTTTCTGTAATTCCCTTCCTAATTACCTTCACTGCTTAAATACCTTCCAGTTACTTCTCCCATTCCAGCCTTCAGTTTCAATAGGGGAGGTTTTAGTTGCACCAGAGGTTTAGATTGGATAGTAAGAAAAATTTCTTCACCAAAAGAGTTGCTAAGCATTGGAAGAGGCTGCCCAGGGAAGTGGTTGAGTCACCATCCCTAAAGGCATTTTAGAGATGTGCAGATATGGCAGTTAGGGACATGGTTTAGTGGTGGACTTGGCAGTGTTACATGCATAGCTGGACTCAATGATCTTGAAGGTCTTTTCTAATCTGAGTGATTCTGAGTCTAGTATTTAGTCCACTATGATTAACAGCTTCTAAAGTTAGTAAAAAACACTAATAAAGTTTCAGTTGTCTCAAGATCGGGGTTTTTGTTTTTTTTTTTTTTTAAATCATGCCCTCCTCAGTTTTCATGGACCTCTAAGTTATTTCAGAAATTCTGTCTCCAAGACATCTTTGAGTCTCTTAACTCCCTGTTGTCCAGTAGTCAGAAATGAGGAGCTGAAGCAAAAATAAATATGTAAATATCATAATCTGAAACTAAGATTCTTTTTAATTCAGCTCTATTGTTCATTTTTAATCTTCATAAGACTCCATTGACCCAGTTTCACAATGACTTTTTTCTGTAATTTTGCCTCCTGCTCAATGAAGTGAGTACAACCCTCTATTCATTTACTGAATTAATAGAGTTTTCTATTAAGGGCAATATCTCCTGAATATAGTTTTGGCAATTCCATTATATTTATGCACTTTATCTGTGTTGCATCATTGCTTTTCTTGAATTTTAGGGATTTGTCTTGTGAAAGTAATAACTTGAGCCTATCTCTCTACATCAAGAAGTATATACACAAATGGACTGTCTAGTTCTTTATTTTTAAGTGTTCACAAGGAAATTTCCACTAATTATTCTTTTCTATCATGAATATATTAATATAATGGAATTCCTAAGGGGAAAGTGAAATGCTGAATCAGAAGCTTGCAAGTTTCCATTAACGGAGACCTTTCTTAATAACAGATACAATGTGCACAGACAATTACCTTGCATCATAGCCTTAAATAGGCACACATACAAAGAGAATGCAGCTTCAGTCTTAGCAGACTTTGTGCCAGCTGTTCATTTTACCTAAATGTAGCATGCAATTTCTTTCCTGTCACCATATGAAATAGCAAATGGTCTGAGATTTCTCCTTGTGATTTCCCCTGATCAAAGGTCATATGTCAGCACATTACACTTAGTTTGAGATATGTGTCTTCCCATATGACCTATTTAACTGGAACTTGTCAATACCATTATTTTGTCCTTTTTACTCAAATTTCATTTCTTTCTATCTTATGCTATCTGGGTAGTACTGGTATGCAGGATCTGAGCAGCTCACAGCACTGAGACATACACCTTGTAAGAACACTCCTACCTCTTCAGTCCACCTCTCCCCATCAGCTGGAATCAGTTTCATAGATGCTTCACTAACAGCATCACAGTTGTGTGCATGTTGACCTTTGCTGACAGTTCAAGTGAGCTTGAATCTGTGACATTATTTGTACGTCTCCATGTCTCCAACTCAACCTGCAGAAAAATGAGTTTCTGCATCTACTAACTTGGTTTTCCACTCCAACAGAATACCTCCAGTATATCTGCTGTCTTCCTTTGTCAACACAGCATCTTCCAGCAGGGTTATCTGAAGATTATCCTCTGCAGGATCCCTGCCTCTGTGCCTCCCATCTCTCGGGGGTACTTAGTTTCTCACATCAGAGACTCATTTATCTACTTGAAGTGACACAGAAGAGAAACTTAGACCTGTTTAATTCTCCAGGACCCAGATTCAAAATACACAAAGGCTGGCGACTCAAATAAGGACTCAGATGACATTTTCCTACAGACTGTGCTTCCTTCACCTCCTATTTTGACAAAGGAGTTCTGGCTTTATTGCCCCTCTCTTTTTGTTAAGCTGTACTTATCAAGGTACTTCTTTGCTCCCCTGCAGCTTTTAAAGAATAGAATCTTGTTGCATGTCTCCCACTACCTGCCCACAGACACCTGAGGCCACATCTTTTGAAATCTTTGCAATGCTGAGCTCCAAACATGTCTTATACAGTCGCAGCTAAATGTTGAGAGTGTATTACATGTTTGTTCTAACCGCAAAAATATCAGAAAACATTTTCAATGCATTCTGTGTTCCTATGCAGCATGTTTGGCTACTAATTCACCACACAGAATATTTTATGGAGACAAAAATTACAGTTGTTTTTCAGAGCCTTCCTATATTACCTGGAAAAACCATCTTCCTTCAGAGTTTTATTTCTATCACAGAAATAGGAATAAATCACTGAGACAGTGCAACACAGTTTTCTACACGGTATCTTGGATGGCTGCATAGATGGAAATCAAGAATGATTCAATTTCAAGAATTATATTTGTTACAAAGAGATTATGCTTACCTAGTGTCACCAAAGGCAAGACTTATTTTCTTAGAAAACTATCACAAAATAACTGACTTAGAAATAATAATACTCACTTTCCTTTGCAGTACATTTTAAACCTAAGGATTTGTATATTTACCAAGGATTTGTATATATTAAAAAAGGGCATGAAAGAAGCTAAAAATCTCTTGAATGTAAACATAGAGCAAGATTTCAAGCTTTTTATAAGCCTTTTGCTTTTTTTTTTTTCTTTTTTTCCCCCATTTTTTCTTTTTTCAACAATCATACAAAGGTTGGAATGGAGAGTCTAAAGGATTAGTAAACCATTCCTCAAAGCTGGGACAGCTATGATGTCAGATCCAACTTCAACATAAGCTAATTTGCTCAAAGCCTTCTTGAGTGAATTTTTGAACATCTCTAAGCATGAAGATTCCACACCTCCATTCAAGTAAGTAAAAGCAAAACTACTTCTACTTATACTATCATAACATATGCAGATGTCAGATGCCAGAAAATATTTTCTTATTGAGTTTTACCAATACAGAAAAAATATATGTGTCTCTATAAACTATGTTTCTAAAGAAAGAGAATTTGCTTTCCTGATACCACATTTAGGAAGCGGAAAATATTCCTCACATTTACATGCATCAGTCCTCAGTGAAGAAAGTAACTACTGCAAAGTGAAAACCAGTGTGTGCGGATTAATTGTAGAGCTTATATAAATACAAGAGATGAGCTATGTATTCATGCAATCTTAAATTTTGAAATTGTCTTTTTTATCGTTTTGAGGAAAAAAAACAAAAATTCATCTGCATTCTTATTTGTCTATTAAAGAATACACTGCTATGCACATTACATAGAAGCTCACAACTATATCCACTCACATGTTCACATATATTAATGTATTCATTTTCCATCAGGATAACCTTGCAAATACAGAATTTACTGGAATCTTCCATTTAGTACCAAAAGGAAAGGTATTATTTAAAGGGACCTGAGTGCTATACAAAAGGGCAGCTATTTTAAAATATAACTTGCAAATTCAGATACTTTTGCACTTTGAGTCATATAAATTGACAACTGATCACTTCTGGATTGTCAAGACCAATAAATCAATCATTTATAGCAGCATGTAATGTTTTTTGCCCCAATTTTCAGTTTTCTACAGAGAATGAAATATCATAAAAAGAATATGGGAGGCATAAAGAGCACATTGCTACTAGCATGTCCAATTCTGCCCAAGTGGCATAAAACCAAAAATACATTGCTATCTGACAGATCTTTCTTGATTTAGACAAAATGAGTTGTGAGTTTCACTCATTAACACATTAATAACCATTTTGAAATCACCACCATCCCTCCTGCTCTCTTGAGCCTGCATTCCAGACAGTAATCTTGACTCATTGCCACAAGCACACTTATCTGACTCATTTATTTTTTCAGTGTTAGCCAGAAACACAAGCTGATTGAAATGAAAAAATTCAAGGAAGAATTCTAGGCATGCCTAAAATTCATGGCATTTAACAGTTTCTCAAAAACAAATGAAATTATATTTTAAATTTTTAATCTTTTGACAAGATTGAAATATTACACACGCTGACTTTTTACACATTTTACCTTCCTATAAACACTGAAAAGACAGAGCAGAGCTGTTTTCATGTTGGCCTAGAAAAGGAAACTTCCACAAACTGCCAATTTGCTATCAAAACTGAATATATAATCATGGGAAAGCTATTCCAAGAAGAAATCCATAAAGTTTAGGAGAACTGCAGAAGTTATACTTATGATGACCTTGATACGAGTTTTACCCATACTCCAGCAAAAGTCAGGTTTGAAAAATGGAAAGAACCTTGATCTGTACTCAGACTTTGATGTCTGTTTTGAAAAGAGCTGGGTATTGGTGAGACAGAGAAAATATTTTGATTAAGAACTAGGGATAAAATCTATGAATAAAACAGAGATTCTTCAGATGAGTTTTTTTTAAAGAAAAAGGCAATGTACTCACCTAATTTCAAAATGTCAGCAAAATAACCTTTACACAGAGGAGAAGGAAAAAAAAAAACCAAATATTTTTAATCTGGTCTGTGAGGCTTAAGTAGCCTCAAACAGCTTTTCAAAGTGTTCATGTTGCTCAAGAAAATATGGACAAAAACGTTTATTTACAAAGCTTCTCATATGAAAAATGTGAAAAGTGTTAATTTAGAGTCCTGAAAATAGACATTAAAAACATCAGTTGACCCAGCTGACAATTACAACTATGTTTGTATCTATGAATCAGTAAATCCCAAAACTCAAACAAATCTCCTGGACAGTCCCAATCTCTTCCTTTTTTTCTTAATTCTTGTCTTCCTTTGCACCTTGGGAGTACAAATTAAAAACTTAAATACAAAATAACAGCTGTTTTCATTCCATTTTCAGCGTTAGTGGGATCAAGAGAAAACAAAAAGCTTGTGAGGCAGCTTGCTATATACATATCTTCAGCTGAGGGTGGCTAACTCAGAATATTTTGTTGCTTTGGATTAACACAGAAGAATTCAAAATTTCTTTGAGACTAAATGATTTCCAGGTTCCAACTCTATAGTACCATCTACAATATTAAGTTTTGATACTTCTATTTTGCAACTGTTTCTATGAAGAGTTTGCAGGGTGTAAAGCACTGAGCTGAGTTAATTCATTCTACCACCCCTACTTCCACTGTACTTTTTTGCATCCTAGTAAAGTCTTTCTTTTCCAGGCATTTTATGCAGTTATGTGCATATTCCTCTGAGAATCTATGTCAAGTCACAATTTTAAGGATATGTGATTTAGCTCATGTCTACATCAATACGGGTAATTCACAGAAGATTCCTATTAGTAATTTTAGACTCCCACTTGCATTCCCCACTTGCATTCACAGCATCAAACATCCCTCTACTGGAAGCAGAGATTTCCATTTCCCCAAAAGACTGAAGACAGCTCAGTGATATTCAGTAAAGAGCAAAATTTCTTTATCATCTGTACCCTTGAAATACAGCAGAGACAACAGTGAAAGGCAGTGAAAGAATAACATCTGCATCACAAAATCTTTTTGTCCATCTGTAGATAGTCATTCATTTTCATAACCAAATTCTTCAAGCTGGCACTCTCAAATGATTTCACCAGGCTTAAGAGTTTAAGGGACCTTTTGTAACCACCACATTCAATCAGTATAAAGTGACAAAAGAGAAGCAAAATTTTACAAGGTGAACATTATCCCAAGACACATTGAGATTATTCTTTTAATTTATTCTTTCTTCCAATATTCCATCTTGCCAATATATCATTGTAATGAAGTTTATCCCAGCCTTTTAATACAGCTGCTCAGGACAAACATGAAGAGAGATTTCAAAAGCAGTTACAAAGCTGACAAACAAAAACATCCACACAGTGTCTTCAGAAACAGTGCAACATAATGCCTGAAAATCATTCTTCCTTTATTTAACCTTGACAAATCCCTCAAAGCCAGAAAGCCTTCAGGACCACACTGGAACAAAACAAAGAAAGCCTAACTGTAGTAAATACTTGGATTCTTTGGGGGTAAGATTTTAAAACAGCCCAGTAAAAAGTGGGACATGAATGCCTTGTCAGACAAATGCCTCCAGATGAAATTATTTAGATTTGCTCTTGAAATAAAGAACAAAGAAGGCTAAATATTTTATTAAAAATCAAAAAACCAACAAGAAAACAAGAACAAAAAAAAGGCACCCCTTGACACGGAACCACTGAAAACAGATGAGACTCAAGGAAGGATATTAAAGAATAGAATCTGTATTTGTGTTTAATTTGAATGCTTATCAGTTTCCATGCAGCTGGATATGAGGCTGTGAGAACAACTGAAGTTGAACCACACAAAGTATTTCAGAACTGAAATAGCATTTCTGTTTCTCTTGTAATAAATAGCATTTCTGTTTCTCTTGTAGTAATGTTTCTCTCTCTCCTCTAAACTCCAAACCTTCACACTGGAAAAGCAATAGACACGATAAATTTACAAAACTATGGAAAAAAAAGTGCTGTCTTACTCTTTTCCTAGTCAAGTACTTGGTTTTCAGAAACATTTTTACATAAAACCCAATAGACATTGAGATACAAGAACGATGAAAAGGTAGGAAGGCAGGATACGCAGGCACCAGTCATTAGCCAAGGTATTTTTCTTTCTTTTGTTTGGGACATTTTCAGGGATCCTTGACAGCAGCACTCATCAGGTTACCCACAATTCAAAGGTGAAACAGGATTACAGGAGATAGGAAACAACCTACAGCTATAGCTCCCCTGTACAATAAAACAGAGAGAGAGAGGTTGTTCCAAAGGTCAAATCTAACCAGCAAGCCTGATCAGAAATTTAAATTTGAGTGTGAAAAACAAAGTTAGAATTTTCATCCCTTGGAGTTTCTATGACAACTCCTTTGTCACCTCAGGTCCCTGTTACTAGCACAATCACTGGTAGCACTTTTAACCTCATCTGGGTCATGGGTAACAGGCATAAACTCAGCAGTTTTGTTCTTCTGGTCTTGGCAGGAACCAGGGAGCACAGACCCAGCTATGTGGTGACAGCTGTTCCGTGTTCTTTTCTATCAGGGCTAAAGATTTGCATCATTAACTGCGCTGGAAATCACACAGCTCAGTCAGTGGAAAAAAAATACACCAATAATTCATCCCAATCACAAGAATGGTCAGAACCCACAGAATACAGAGTCTTTAAAATCTGATTTAATAGGAAAACAAAGAACAATCATGTTGTAATTTTTGTTTATGGAAAGTCATCTAGAACTTCTGTAGTCAGTAAAAACATTAAAGCAGCTTAGTTGAGGACAAACACCAGTTAAGCATTTACATTCACTATGGCAACCTACTGCCTCCCTCTTGGACATATGCTGCTTCTGTATCTATTGTGCTATGGTTCCAGAAACATGTTCTGAGGAGACTGAAAAGACTTCCCTGAAATCACTGTCATACTTCATGAATCGTAGCACAAAGCTTGGTGACTTGGCAATGTTATTAGGTATAGAATAACTGACCTTCACCAGCTCCCTGCTCATCTGCTGCATGTTTGAAGAGCAGCTGCCAACATCTACTATCATACTACTGCCAGTATAGTGTACTATGATGATGAGGGAATTCATACTCTGATCATTACTATGGTTACTGAATGCTACAACAGAAAGATTTTAATAGAATTTATTTCTGTATTAATATTGTTAAATTCTCTGTAGTGATGCAGAGAATGCTTAGTTATAATTCCTAGAAGTAATTTTTAGAAGTCTTTTGGGTTTCCTTTATTTATTTTTGCTTGGCCCTGATCTCCATTAATTTATAAAACGTAGACCTACAACATGGAATTGAAACAAGCTTTCTAGCTGTCCTATACCCAAGAGTTCAACTATCGTTTATTCCTTGCCTTGTATCCTAAGCATTATTCCTAAGCAAGGAATAAGTAATTACATGGCTGTGGTTGCAGAGGCACATCTTGAGAAGACTTCTCTGAAATTGCTGCCACACATAGTGCCAAACCTGTTAACCTAGAATTACTTATGCCTTGCTTATTACCCCATCACCAGAAATTCCCAGCATAGATAACCCTAACTTAAATCAGACAGTCTAAACTAAAACTCCTGAGAATCCTTTGTCCTGTGTGCTACAATTAACATTTAGATTTCAAGGTAAAGGGAACAGTTTTGTTAAAATGTTCTGTTTAAAGAGTTAAAACAAAACAGGAATATTTTAACTTTAAAACAGTCGGATTTAGTTTTTTCTGTTTCTACAACAACAGTTTAAAATTAATGGTTGAAAACAAAATGCTTTTTTCTTTATTCCAACCAACCAGTTGGTTAAAAAAATTATGTCTGACATTCCATCTAACTGAAGTGAGAAAAACCTTCAAAAGCTGCAAATTATTAAAGCATGAAAACCCTTTCAACACCAGGAACATCTAAAGAGAGTTCTGCCAAAAAATGAGTAGCATCACATCTTGATTAACATGTTCTTTTGAAAGAAGAGAGAGCCTCTCAAGAAAAGGTGTTCACAGCCTTTTTAAATTAGGTTTGCCAAAGGCAACAGGTCACTGCAGGAAGAGTTCTGAGCACTCCTTCCTTTATTATAAGCATGCTCTAAAATAGTATTTCAGGTTTGCAAGAACACCATGATATCATGGATAAAGAGAAAAATGGCTCACCCGAGTATGAACTACTTCCTATCTTGTCAGCATTTGCAGAAAAATAGAATTCAAGTTTTACCCAGTGGAGGAAAGACTTCTGTCTAAAAGGAAGGCAATACATAAAAGTCTACTTCCAAAGTAACCAACATAAATCAAAAAGAATATAAACTCAATCTGTAATGAGGTGAACCCAACAAGAGAGGACTATTCACGTTTTTAAGGTAGGTGAAGTGCTGCTCCCTTGTGTTTTCATTCATGTTTTCTTTTATTTTGAGCAGATGATGTGATTCTCATTTTTAAACTGAGTCTTCCCTGTGTCACAAAAGACTACCAAATAATCAAAAAGAGATTTTCTTCAGATCTCTGCATCTATGCTCTCTGAGGAAACAGGCTGTATTTAACAGCACTAAAAAAAAAAAATCTCTTCTTAAAAGCTATCTATATGAGACAAAATGAAAATTTTTGCTGAAAGAGTTTTTGGTGCCTAAGGGATGCCTAAGTTTGTATCTGAGCTTTGGTTTATTCAGGATCAGAAAACCAGGCAGGAGATGCTGCTCGCAGAGACAATACATCACCACTGAGGTCACTGCCAGTGTCAGTGGGCTGTTCAGCACACACACCACCTCAGCAGGAGCCAAGTACCTGCCTGGAGAGGGAATGAGGCCACAGCAAGCTGGGATTTGAAGCAGGTTTATGGAGGTGCATGAGTGGGTGAGATGGGTAAATAATGAAAGACAGACAACTGTAAATCCACTGGATGCATTGCTGAAGGAGATTGACTGGTAGAAAGAGAGACAACATAAAGGCCAGTATAAATATTGCAGCTTTTCTGTTTATACTCAAAGCCATTCTGCAAATATTGCACACTTACTAGGTAAAGAAAAAAATTAGCAAGGACAAATCGCAGTGCAATAAATGCAGTAATACTGAAGCAATGAACATCTAGTTTACATAGGTTGTCAGGTGGATACCCAAGCTCCTTCAAGTATCTTGAATAGTTCCAAATTTCTTACATTCTTACAGAATGCTTCTGCATGCTATATAGCACAATGGTAAAGACACATAACTTATGTGGTCCTTGATCACACCAAGGCAGTGTCATGTTCAGACTAACTTTCTCTGTGTTGTAGCATGCATTTATATCACTTGAGGCCTGCATTAACACTAAGGTTTCCTCCCATGAACCCACTGTACAGCACAGATGTGCTACACTACAGCTTACCCATGTTGGCGCTAACAAGCCTTAGAACACTTCATGGCAAATGATGCACCGGCACCCTTCTGCCTCTAAAACTTTTCACTGCTCACTCCACACTTGATATTCAGGTTCCAAATCCCATAAAAACCCAAAGGACTGAATATGTATAAAGAAAATATGTTATCCTAGAAGGACACAAAATGTGTCGTTCACAGTCCTCCTACAGTCATTCAACTGTGCCTTGGTGATGACTGCCATATGTTATGTGGCTTCTTGCACAGGAGCACTTCAAATATTTTCCACTGTTTACTTCAATAATTATTAAATATGACTATCCTTGGATAATTACAGAACACATCCACAGTTTTCACCATACTGTCTTAGGCATCTACTTCATTTTAGCCTAATTGAAGCAAAACTGTTCCCTATCTTCAGAAATAGCAGCAGAATTTTAAGAATAGCTCTACTACTGCATTCCCATGCAATTTTGTTGTGACTTGTGGAACCAGCATTTATTTCCTATGTGCTTTGACTCCATCATTAAATACTGCCTCCACTCTTTTTGACTGCACTTTCTGAAATTTTGGTGTTCAATCATTTGACTTGGTGTCACAGTTATTTAAGCTGTTGCTTTATCTATTTTGCGTACACTGTTCTGGTGGGTTGACCTTGGTTGGACACAAGATACCCTCCAAGCCCGTCTACCACTCCTCTTCCCAGCTGGACAGGAGAGAGAAAATAAGATGGAAAACAAGTCCTAGCTGGAGATAAAGCAGTTTACTAAAGCAAGAGCAAAATTTTGTGTGCATATAAGCAAAGAGGAAAAAAGCTTATTCTCTACATCAGCAAGCGATGTTCAGACACTTCCTGGGAAGCAGGGCTTTCGCATGCAGCGTGACTGCTTCAGAAGGCAAACATTGTAAATGACAAATACTCCCCCATTTATCTTCCCTTTCTTAGCTTTTATATCTGAGCTGATGTCATATGGTATATGGTATATCCTCTTGGTTAATTTGGCATCAGCTGGCCTGGTTGTGTCCCTTCCCAGATTCTCGCCCACCAGCCCCTTGATATGGGAGTGGGGGGGGGAAATGTTGATACACATCGCTGATGGTGTGCCAGTGTTTCAGCAGTAACGAAAACACTGGGTATGTTGTGTGTCCCCCTTTCTAGGGACCAATGCAAAGCACAGCACTGTGAGGGCTGCTGTGGGAAAATGAACACCTCAGCCAGACCCAACACAACCATCTTCAAAAGTTTGTTTGCTGTGGGAAGGAAATACCTGGGCAGCCAGACAGGAGTAGCCAGACTATGTGGATACACATCTTCAGCCCACCATCCACGCTCATGTCTCTGTTCTGGAGAAGGTAATGCTTCCCACTCCTCTCTCTGAACATCCATCATCGCATCAACTTAGCACTTTTGTAACTCAGATGCAACCAGAGGTCATATGAGAGAGCCCTGTGAGAAGGGCCTTGGTAGAAGACTGACTTTTAGCATGGCAAGGGAAAATAGTTCCAGTTAGTAAAATATCTTTCATTCCTTATAATTTTACTTTCATCAGATGAGGAATTACAGTTGCACTGGCTAAATATTAATCACATATTTCTGCCACAGTTCAGAGCTACAAACAAATAAACACTCTCTAATCTGAACAGCCAAGCTAAAGTGTGCCTGGTAACACAGACACAATGAAGGCTGATATTTCGCATCTGAAAAATCATGATAGTTATTCAAAAAGCCTTTGCCATCTCTTTTACTGGCAAGATTTTTTTTTGTCCTTGTTACTTTCTGTTTCCCCTCCAGACTATCAAATAAAACCTCTACATCAGAATTGAGAACAACAGGAAATCATTATATTATAGCACTTTTCAGCATCACTTGTGACTGACAAGGGCTTTACAACCAGCCTCTCCTACCAGTCCAGAGAAGCAGCAGCTTTCACCTCTATAAATGATTTATCCCTCCCTTACTGTTCCAGAAAGTGCCAAGTATGGCCAGAAGACCCAAGGGCCTAGTTAGCCTGTTAGAAATAGGCTCAAACGCTGGCTTGCCTTAGGGGCCGGCCTTGGAGCACGATCCTCACGCGCCTTTGACGGGAGCTTGGGGCGCAGCAGGCAGGCTGGCGGGAGCAGCCAGCGCACGGGAGCCAGGGCTTGGGCAGGTTCCCAGCCCATCTGGTCTCACTCCCAAGGTCCTGCAGGCAACTTGAAGCTCACTGGCAGGCCATGCCGCTTTGCTCTCCAGGGAACAATCAAATAATTTATTCACTATCTGGAACCAGAGTGAAAACACTCTTCCTGCACCTTCTCCCTCTGAGGCACACTACAGACTGTCTTGGGCTGTACCAAAAATAAAACAAGAGGTAGAGCTGAAGACAAAGCTCCTAAGGGAAATGCAAATTGCCTATCCCTGTAAAGAAAACCGCCTCTATCCATACTGAGAGGTGTGTGTCTAATATTTTCACTTAAAAATCAAACAACATGGCTGTCCCAAAGAATTCTGAGGATGCAAGAGACATGATCTCCACAGGGTTATTTTGGGGGGATGACTCAGTCCCCATGAGTAGCACAGAAGAGGATGGTGGCTGAGTGATTATGTAAGCTTTAAGATAAGTTTCCTCATGACTGCTAGTGAAAGAACCTGAGGTCTGACATCAATTAAAACTAATGTGAGCACTGTGAGCACTGACAACCTCATAATATAATCCAAATTCTGCACAGCATTTCATTCACTTTAGGGGAAGAAGAGGAGAGTCAAAGCTTCCGGAACTGCAGTTCTCAATGGCTCTACATCTGCCCAGAGCATAGACTTTTAAAAGTGCTCCAAGGGTGGTGGGCTTCCTCAGTCAAACAGGAAACAAAGAAGAAAAAATTATTTCAAGTAATGATTCTATTACAAAAGCTTTACTGAAGTTGCATATTTTTCTTTCACCATTTAAACAAGTCAGTCATTTCTAAATATAGTCACTGTGAACAAGACTAATCTCCATAGCCCCAGAAGCATTTCTGCAGCCAGAAAGAAACAATAACATAATTATTTTAATTGCAGTGTCTTTAAGACTTAATCTCTAATAATGTGATAGCCAGCTGTTTCTGTAATCTATCTCACTTAAAGAAATTGAATTGGTCAAAAACAGCTGTTCCTAAACAGCACCCACACAATATGATTGCACATTTTAAGGTCACAACATGGAAACTATAGAACTGTGATATATGGATACCAATTTTTATCTCCCTTTCTCAGTGCAATACAGATCCAACTGAAGGCAGATTAGATGCATCCAGTGACTGTGTAATTGAGATTAACTCACTTCCTTACTGTAAAATAATCATTATCTGATAAACAATAAAGTTTTAACATCCAGTGTCTGTACACCGAAGGCAAACAGATTCAAATAAAAAATTAGTCTATATATGTTGAACTCTGAAACTATCATCTTACCAAGAATGCAATACAGTCTTCATTCTAAGTCTTGGAAGCAAGATATGGTGTCCTTCCAGAAGGAGCACTCTTTACTGATCTGCCATTACTTGTTTGACACAGGAATTATTGGCTAAAAATGCTATCTACTGTCAGGCTGAAGCAAAACCAAATACCCAATGGTGATCCTTGCTCTTCTTAAAATGTCTGAAAAAAGCATCACTAACTGTGTTGTACAGATATGGTATATAAAAAAATAATGTCTATTTAATGGGGAAATTCCTAATAATAATTTTTATTTTTTAAATGCAGAGACCCTACTTTACACTGATCTATGGACACTTAAGTAACACTGTACATTCTTCCCTTAAGGACAAATTGAGTACCATAAATCAATCCTTTACAGATTGAATAGCTGTTTATGTTTCATATCTGACATCTATTCCAGGTTCAGAATAGCAAGTGTAGTGTGCCCAAAATTTTCACTAAAGCCAACAAGAATGAAGGGTGTTTCAGTGAAATCTACATTTTCACAGATCTTGGATCACATTCTGATCATAGATTTAGCTTATTTGGAGTGTTGTAGGTCTTGGGACTTCCTATCTCTAATGATTTAGGCTGGGATAGAGTTAATTTTCTACACAGTGGCTGCTATGGTGCTATGCTTTGGATTTGTGCTGAAAAAAGTGTTGCTAACACAGAGATGTTTTTGTTACTGCTGAGAAGCCCTTGAACAGCCTCAAGGTCTTTTCTACTGCTTTCACTGCCCCACCAGTGAGGAGACAGCAAGTGCACAAAGATAGAATCGGATCTTACAAAAAAACAAACAAACAAACAAAGACCAAAAAAAGCAAACAAAAAAAAACCCCAGAAATTTAATAAATTCATACATTCATTAAAACAAAACTTTTTTTAAATACATAGATTTTTATGCCTATTGTTTATACACTGGCAAGTGTTGTGAAAATATTTTCCAGACAGGAACAATTATGATGCAAAAGAACTATTAATCTGACTAAGAAAACTGGTTTAATGATACAAAGGTAACACTACATGTATATAAGAAACTTTAAAAAATTAAGGAAATAAGCATTAATATAAAAGGTTAGCTTATATTTTATCATGATATAAAGCCTGTCACACTGTGCACAGGTCTCAGTATGTGCATTTAATATCTGCATTTCTACCCTCTCTTCCTTTTTCTCCCCATAACACAATTTATGAGACAGACTTCACATACACTGTCGACATCATGGAAGTTGGTCTATTACGACAACAAATGCCTTAAGTAAACCAAATGGATAAAAATATATTTTCTCTTCATCCTTAATTTATAATGCAGGTTGCCAGAAACTATACAACTGAGAAAATACCTGTTTCAGAAACTTCACAAATATTTAGAAAGGCGTACTTCACCCTTGAAATTCAATTTTAAAACCCACCTTTCTATTAATAGCTGTACCAAGATTTCTATGTATAACACCTACTCTAAAAATATTTTTATAAATTATTCTTTTCTATAAACATAAACTTAAGGAATCAATAAATTTTTTCCACCGAATGTAATCTGTAAAACAGATGAAACGTTTAATTTACCTGGAAATCTATTAATAGCAGAGGAACATTCAGCAATACTCATTTATTACAAAGGATCTGAACACTGAAAATACATCACTGCCCTAAGAAAACTGAATGTGCACAATCCCTATGAAGGCGAATGGGAGCCCTTGGACAGAGAAATATCCCTGAAGTTGTACTTTGGAGCACAGTTCTGAAAAACACAGACAATAAAAGGTGATGAAGCAAAAGTTTGATATCAGAAGAACTTCCATTGTGTGGACAATCTTGGGACAGCACTATATTTACTATTTTCAGCTCAGAAATCACAGAGCATTTTATCCTTGGAATCCATCATCAGAATGGAATGATCGGTAGCATACGACAGTGTTATCAGCAAACAAAGTATTATTTATTTGAAATGAAAACAAACTGGACTGTGAAATAATACAGTTTGCACACATACAAAACAAATTTCATTAATTCATATGCACATTTTAAACAATTCTGTATACACAAAAGACTGTGTACAGAATAGTTTTTCACTGATGTAGTAAGACCTGTACATTTCTGCTACCACCAGAAGGACAGTTTCAGCACAGAGTTCTTCCCTCCTTATGGAAACAAAGCACATAATCATATTTACAAGTGCTGAATAATGAAAGGATAAATTCCACTTTTTCATACTGATATAAATTGAAATATTAAACAGCTATGGAACTGGCAGCACAAGTGCATTAAAGAAAGCCTGCAAAAGCTGAAAACGAAGCCAAGTGAAAATTGAACTGAGGTACTGAAAGTATCTCTCATTTTGCAATGAGAAATGAGACCCTTCAAGATACATCTTCATGGTCCTATATTCTGAGACCCACCATTACTTAGAGGTAAGGATAACCCAATAGGCAGTGAGCAGCAGAAATTTTACTAGCTCTATGTGACCTTTATATAAATCCAGAGACAGAGACAAAATCCCAGAAATAGGATTAATATTTCTAAAGCAAAAATGAGTTTTGGCAGTTGTTATACTAATTGATGGCTTGGAACACAAACATAGCTACTATAAACAGGATTTACCACATTGCTTGCAAAAGACAGCCACAGTATAATCTTTTCTTCAGTGTTTGTTTAGCATTTATCAAGAACAACCTTTTGACATAATATGGTAAGTGAAACAGAGAAAAGGAATGAAAAGGAGAGCTGAAAATTGTGACGTGCAAGTGGTTAAGTATTTTAAAATGAGAAAGGAATTTGGACAGTACCAACTGTCTATAAAAACTTCAGGCACATATGGAAGTTAAGACAAAAGCTAGGTAGACACAAGAATCACAGACCCATAGAATGGCTGGGGTTGGAAGAGACCTTAAAGATAATCTAGTTCCAACCTCCCCAAAATGGGAAGGGACATCTCCCACTAGACCACATTGCTCAGAGCCTCATCCAGCCTGGCCTAGAACACTTCCAGGGATGGGAAATGTTCCATAACTTCTCTGGACAACCCGTTGCAGTGCCTCGCCACCCTCACAGAGAAGAACATTTTACTAATATCTAATTTAAACCCATTTCTGGTGGGTTTAGATTCACCACATGCCCTTGTAAACAGTCTCTCTCCATCTTTCTTGTAGGCTTCCTTCAGATGCTGGAAGGCGGCAATTAGGTCACTTCAAAGTCTTTTCCTTTCCAAGCTGAACAATCTCAGTTTTCTCACCCTGTCTTCACAGGAGAGGCTCTCCATCCCTCTGATCATATTGGTGGCCTCTCCTGGACTTGCTCCAACAGGTTCATGTCCTTCCTGTGTTGGGGTTTTCAGAGCTGGACTCAGCAATCCAGGTCAGTCGTTCCCAGGGCCCTCCTTTCTACCCTTCTTAAAGATGGCTACAATATTGCCCTTTTTCCAGTCACCTGGGACTTCACCTGACTGTCATGACTTCTCAAATATCATGGAGAGTGGCTTGGCAACTTATATCACCCAATTTCCCTAGGGTTCTGGGAGACAATGCATTGGGTCCCTTACATTTCTGTATATTCAGGTTCCTCAAGTCGTTATGAACCTGATTTTTATTTACAGTGAAAGGGACTTTGCTCCCCAAGTTCTTATCCTACTGTCCCATCCCTCAAGAAGTCTGGAAAGAGACGTTGCCATTGAAGACTGAGGCAAAAAAGTCGTTGGGTGTCGCAGACTTCTCATTTCATTGTTACCACTTTTCCAGCATTCCTTATTGGGGGTACACCTTCTTTGACTGGTTGACATACCTGTAGAAGCCCTTGTTAATTTTTGCATCCCTTGCCAGGTTCAATTCCGGCTTTGCCTTCGCCGTCCTTACCTTATCCCTACACAACTGAACTTCATCTCTAAACTCTTCCCAGGTTACCTGTCCTACTTTACACTGCCTATGCATTTGCTTCTTTTCCTCTAGTCTGAGCAGCAGTGCCTTCCTCAGTAGCACTGGTCTCTTGCCTTCTTTGCCCTGTTTTTATCTTCATTTCTGTAGACCAACTAAAAGACAGATCCTTCTGCCAAGACATTAGTCTTGGGGCATCTTCAGTTTTGGCATGGATTTTACAGCCTCTTTTTGTCTTGCATTACCATCAATGACTGTAGAGAATGTGAAAGAGAATTAATATAACAGAGTCCTGCAATCCTCTTTGGGGTAGGGCAGTGAGCAATGCCAGGCACATAAGAAGAACAGCTGAAATAAAACCTTGAGTGGCCAGGAACACTTCCCTCGGTTAAAAATCTGATGGATTAAGAACTTCAAGTCTAAGAAGCAAATGCAGTTGTTAAACCCTGAAGACTCCAACTTTTCTTGAGCCATTCTCCAAACCTTTTCAAACTTCTTTAATTACCTCAAGGGGGAACAGTTCTTTTATAAAACTTGCTTGTTGAGAGAATGGAAACAGGCATTTTCTGTACCTCCTAGACAGCTAGATCTCCCTTACTAATAAATGTGTAATTCCCTTTGAAAATATCCCTGTAGTCCTGAGTGACATGCCATATGTAAGTCCATTCTAAAGATGGACTAAAATGCCTTATAATTTCAAGATGTTTACAAAGGCAGACAACAAACTTGACAAGGCAGAATAATTGTTTGAATCCAGGTCATAACAAATAAAAGTAAACATGTTGATAAATAACCTTTAAAAACTTCATTAAAAGCCTGCATCTTTTTAGGATATTTTTTAAAAACCCTGTATTTAAAAGGAGCACCCTAATTCTATTTCAGTTCACAGAATGAGAAATATAAGTGCAGATGATGTAAGTCTAGTTAAACCACATTATGCACATTTCAGATCTAGTATTCCTTTCTAGAGCAGACCGACAGTTTCTCCTACCTGCGGTGTATGACACTCACAAGAACAAATCAGGATATCCAATTACTTACGTCAAGTCTAAGGATAATGAGGTTTTAGTACAATTCTGTTCCATAAAATTTCATTAGTTACTGAGGTCATATTGATCTGTAATTAGATAATGTTTTGCCACATTTGATGGAGATTCTGCAGCCTCACTCAGGCCCTACCAATAAAGCAAACAATGTTCATTTTCTACAGGCAGATACAGTCAAGAAAACACAAAGGATTCAAGATAAAAGAAACAATAAAAACCCAAGCAGAAAAACAAACAAACAAACAAAAAAATAAAAAAAAACCCAAAAACTTCTCAAAGCTATTAAAGTAGAGAAAAGCCACAGTGAAATTTTGATAAAATGCCTCATCCTCCCATCACCAAACCTCTTATTGGTCTGGCAGGAAAATACGGGAACCTGCCTCTTCTCTAACACTAAGGACAAGTGCTGTCTAAGCTTATTTTTATGCTTAAACTGCACTGCCCTGGCCATCCTCAACATGGAAGCTCTATCCTTTCCTTGGCACTATTTTCCTGCCTAGAATGAAATAGGTGATTCCAACAGGTACTGTCTAGTACAAGCTCTTGTTTTTAAGAAGAAATGTTGCTTGAGTAGATTATAAGCAGGTGATTACAGGAATGGGCAGATGGTAGACACAGGCAGCAGCTGCCATTACCAGTAAAAGTCGTAGGGCAAGATCATTTCAAGAACTCTGGTCATTGCTAGAAATGGGTTTGGGGCAAAGTTTTTTCTGTATGTCCTTGAAATGAATGAATATTGGACAGCATGGAACAACAGATATTTTAGGCTATTTTTCCTAGAAAAGAACAGAAAAGAACAGAAAACAACTGCACACAAAGAAGCTATTTGTTAAGCACAAAGTGAAAGGAAAGTGCCACTTACAACAGAGGACTCCACCTGACCTCTAAAAAATTCCAGCCAAGAGGCAAAGGATCAACTCCTTTCCTCCTGAGATGCCTGTATGGGAACTATGACAACAAACTTGTGGAGTACATATTCCAGATAAAACTCCAGAAAAAACAGATACATGTCTCATATTCCAGCAGGACAACCTGATTTGCTTAAGGAGGAACTAGGCAAAGGCCACTGAAAACATTCATGCTCAGTGACATGCAGAGTGTCTGTTCATATAACTTAAAGCTGGTTACCAAATTAATTGGGTTATAAAACTTGAGGGCAGCTAGATTTAGTAACAAGATGCCTAAAGGAATAACAAGGTAGCCAGAACACAGACATAAATGTCTTGTACTCCTTACATATTTATTTCTGCTGTGTAATTTCTATGCCACAACGTGCTTTAACTCGCTTTGTTTGAGTACATCATGATAACAGCAAATAACTGAGCTTGTGCTTTCCTTTCCCACGAGGTGTTCAGGGGGCTGAACAATTCACATGTCTTGCAGTTAAAAAAAACACACTACCAAAACAAAGCAACTAGTGAAATATTAAAGCACCAAAGCAAACCTGACCATAAGCAGAGACAATGAGACACAAGGGTGTTTTTATCTGTTCTTTCTCAGAGAAGGTAATGGACCAGTTTAAACCAATATTGTTCTAAGGCTTATCCTATGCTATGGGATTGTATACACACTCTAATTATTTTTTCTCAGTTGTGTAGATTGCCTTTTTGTTAGAATAAATCCACCAGATCTTTAGCACTGGTCTCTTGTAAACTACAACATCCTTAAAAATAAAAAGAAAAATAAAAGAAGAAAGATGACATAGCTTCTTGCTTGAAAAAATGTAAACAAAATCACCATCAGACTACTCATGCACAGCCCTACTATATGGAAAGAAAAATAGTTTATTAAAGCACCAAAGGAGTATTGTGACATTGGAAGGAATGTAAAAAAAAGCAACAAAATGGTATTAAAGATACATTTGTGTTAACTCCCAAGATTAAATTTAATTAATAATTAAACTCCCAAATCATAAATTAAAGCCACATTAGATAAAATGAAGACATAATCGCAGAGATCTCTAAATCCTCATAACCCTCTAAAAATCCTTTAAGCCTAAGGGCTTAAAGTCAATAACTTACAAAGTTAATGTTTCTAGTTGGTATTTTTACCTTTGGATGTTTCATGCCATACAAGTCTATTAGTGACTTTGCTGCATTTTCCATTTTATTGTCTGTGATTAGCTGCTGCCAGGGATAGGACATTTTTCTAAATGGAACCTTAGCACCAATATTCTTGAGACAAAAAATCATCAAATATATTCAAGGAGCAATTAATTAGGAATGTGATCGTGCATGTACCAGATAGGCCTATGGTGTACATAGCTACTAAGGACTGTGGTTGTTTATTCCTTCAGTTTTTAAGTGTATGAATTGCATTTAAATTTCTCTTTTAATAAGTTATGAAACCATGTGCAAACTTTTCCTGGTTTTAAGGGTGGTTTGGTTTTTGGTTTTGATTTTTTCAAAACAACTGTAATTGAGAAACTGTCAATTCAACAGAATGCAGATACTGTCTATAAAATGTCTCTGCATCTCATTTAAATATGGACAAAATATAGACCTTTTTTTTAATATTGCAATACTTCCCCTTTCAAATATATGGAAGCACATAACAATCAGTTATCTTTGTATTTAAGATACAAATATGAAGTGAATCATTCTTGCTTTGTTTGAGATGAGGTAAAGAGGATGGTCTAAGAAACAGAGAGATATGTAGCTTTATAGTTTACTCAATGGTTTTGAGACAGAGCCTGTGACTTTGAATTATTTCATCCAGTGTATGCATTTCAATGCCTGACTGTGTCTGTGTAAGAGTGAATTATTACACATTACTTCCAGAAAATTTGATTTGATTTAGAAAAACTGTTTCTGGGAAAGTAGTACTCATTTTTTCCCTAAATACACAGAAGAAGGTGAATGCATCTGTACCAAGCACAGTGAGACAGCAGGTCTCTCAAAATTATATATCTTTATTCAAGATACCACCTGTAGACCATTTTAAAATACACTGACATTGTAAAGCAATCTCTGGTTTGAGTTTTTATTTTGTTTTGTTTTTGAATACATATAATTGGTCTCCATTACTCTTTCTTTTCTCCTATATACTTTCAAAACTCATGTAAAAAGAAAAAAAAGCCCTTGTGCATTATACTCAGCAAGACCTGGCTACACACCATAGACAGCAATCATAGCTATCCACAAGTTTACTGTGGATTGTCAGAAAGCAAAACAGATAAATTCTGAAAATGTTGTGGGTTGATTTCCCAAACTTCATAAAATAGACTCACTGTGCAACACAAGTATCACAGAAAAATAATTGGAAAAACAACATGGGGTGAAGTTATCATCACTGAGTATGAAAGCAATGCAATAACAGCCTTCCCCGTGTCTAAACCAGAAATCTACATCCATCACTGAAATCCATACAGATCATACAGACTTAGACAGCTACACAAACAGAGTTCAGAAGTAACTGGTGACAGTTCCAGATAAGGCTGCTGTACCTATTTTGACTGCCATTTTTTTCAGTTCTCAAGGATTAACAACTAACTAGAAAGGGATTAAAATTATCATACTCAGTATTTATAGTATGAAACCTAGATATTCCACTCAGTTTCTGGCACTTTTCCTTCCTATACAATAACCAAGGTTTTGCTTTAACTTTTTACCAAATGGTGACCTCAAACATTGCTGGTTTGAAATACTTGTGGTAATAATAAGTAAAGGATGCCACAGAGGAGAAATATTAAGTTGATTTATCAGACCAGAAATAACTTTATTTTCAACTATCCATCTCTTTCAAAGATGGAGCTTTTGGTAAGGGTACATCTCTACCTCTGGGCAACCAAAGTGCCAGTCTTTGTTTTAGAAGCATAAAGCTGCACTGTGGGATCCAGCCTTTGGTGAAAGTGAAAACCAGAAGAAAGCACAGACCCAAATGCCCATCAAAAGCTATGGATAAAAGGTACTGCTGCACCCCATTCAGACTGCAGAAAATTTATCTTCATGTGTATTCAGAACAGTGGGACCAACAAGAGCACAATGCTCACTACACAAACACCTCATTCATCTTAGTTCCACTGACTTGTCTGACAACAGCTGGGGATAAAAATGCTCCAGAAGTTTATCTTAAACATTGTCTATTTTTTTCCCAGTGGGACTGCTTCTAATCCTAAATGTTGTCAGATTATTTCTCTCCTGCCCATTATAAACACTTTTCCTTTCGGAATCCGTAGATTCTGCTGGTGTGATCTTGCCAAGAGCATAAGTGAATTTCAAATGTCCCTAGTTCACTGGGATCCCACACATTTGGTGTGTGTTCCACAGATTGGATTCACTGCTGTTGTGATCTTGCCAAGAGCACAAGTGAATTTCAAATGTCCCTAGTTCTTTGGGATCCCACACATTTGGTGTGTGTTCCACAAGAATCTTATTATACCACAAAAGATGGATTACAAATACTATGTACACGCAAACTGTGGTGCAGAAGCACTCTACAGAGCACTAGGTAACCCTGGTACCTGCATTACATCTTTTAGCTCCTTCCCTGCTTTATGCATGGAAGTCTTCAAAGAGAATCATAACACATGAGAAAAACACAGCACATACCTGGAACTCGTCCTAACACACAGCTAGGTAATAACACACAGGGGTGTATCCCAATGTATGAGAGATGGGTACCACTCCTAGGTATAGCAATTTAGACATGGGAACAATGAAATGCAGGTGGGTTTATGTGTAAGTCTAAGTTTACAAGTAATTTTCTAGGACAGTATCTTTTTGGACTAGGAGGCATAGCAAAAATAACCTGCCAACTGCTTCTCCTCTAGCCTGAAGGACCAGGGATTATTCCTACCCTCTACTTTAATGTCTGGTCCTTTCCAAGAACTAAGCTACTGTTCAGCATATCTCTTAGTGTTTGGGGAATTTTCAATTATATTAAGGTGACATAAGCCCTTTTTGTGTTTGCTGGTTTGTTTTTTTTTTTTCCCATACAGTATTGTGTCCTGATGGCAGGCAGACTTATCTAAATAAACAAACAAACAAACAAACAAGCATTTTGAATAGGGAATGCAATTAATGATTGAACATTCTGCTATATTATGATAGATTCAGAGGTAGCCCTGAAAATACTAGCAGCATTTTTCTTACTCATATGAAAAGAGAAGAGGGAAATACTGCTGAATTATCTCACTGTAAAGATGTGCGTTTCTGGAAGCCAAGCTTTGCAAAGTTCCCAGCACTGAAGAAGGAACACAGGCCTTCCATTCCAGAAAGGCTGGTCACCTGGACCTCAAGTCTCATAGTGCAGAGGTATCCCAGGGTTCTTTTTTTTTTTTCCCCTATGATTTTAAACAAAGAATACCAACCAATTAAGAAACCAAGTACTCTCTAGATATTGTGGAAGAGGGGCAACAAAAAAGCTAGTGTGTTTTTTATAGGGGTTTTCACTTAGAACACAGTACTACACTAACGTAGAGAAGACTGAAAAATTGGAACGCTGACTGTTCATTTATTATTTCAGTTCTTCTCTTCTGTTGATTTCCCTGCTTGTAAAAGGAGATTGTGCTTTTTATTTTGTTTTTAACCAAGAGATGTTCACCTCCTATCTGTCACGTCCCATGAACAATGAATATTACACAGACCAAAGACAGTGTTTGACAGACAAAGTGTTGGGCTTTTTCTTAAGAATTACCCACAAATAATAAATGGGCAGTGGAGCTGACAAAGACATTGAGAGCATTTCAAGCAAAAAAGAAATGAGACAACAGCATACAGAGACATTGATTTCTACAGAATACAAGCCACCAAAATTACTTTTATTAGCACATTGCTGATAAAAATATTTTTGTCTATTTTATTGTATTTCTTTCTCTCTGACAAGTAACCTATTACCAAAGACTATGAGCTGGAAGCACCTTCTTCCACATGATATTAGGCAAACTTGTTTGTAAATACTGCCTTCTGTCCTGGTCAAAAGACATTGCGTTTAGTTTCTCTGAAGGAGCATCAATTCACGTGTTATCAAGAACTCCAAGGACAGAGTTCTCCAAGAACATCAGAAAGGACTAGACTTCCAATGCACTCTCCTTCAAGGCTGCACAGGCAGTATCTGTATGATGAACAGTTTCTGGTGACGTGGGGCAATGCTTGTTTGAATTACATGATTGCTGGTTTAATAAAACACCATGACTATCACACAGTTTTAAGAACAAAAAGATCACTATCCTCTGTAGGAATGATCTGCTAACACAGGTTTCATGACATGCTGAGAAAACCTCCTCCTAACAAAATTCCTTAAAAAGCAGAGAAAAAACCACAGTAATTTACACATCAGTTGAGAGGGGATGATGGGAGGGGCAGGCACTGTGTCCAAAACACAAAGACACAACACAAGAGAAGTAATACTGCATGTTAAGTTAATTCTCCTTTCCCCCATTCTATCCTATTTGATTCCCCAGCTTTACTTCAGTGTTTAGTAGTCCACAATTTCAATATGTTCCATTGGCATTACTTTGGTGACCCCAGCTCAAGAGCAACAATAAAAAAATTGGGGTCACCAAATGTTCTCCACAAAAGCGGAAGGTCTCCAAGATGAGTAAAGCACTGAAGAACGTGACATAATAAATGTGGTTAAAGTATTCTGGATTACTCAGCCTACAGAAGAGACGGCTTCTAATACTTAAAAGGCAGTTGGTAGCACAGATGGAAGTACACTATATATAAGAATCAACAACGACACAACCAGAAGCAACAGGCAGAAACAAAAACAGTGGAAATACCAACCTCATATAATAGTAATAAAAAAATAAAACCCATACTGGGAGGATCACTGTTTTATGGAAACCTTCCTGTCCAGCCATCCAGGAGACGCTCTAGCAGTCACACTCAGATCACCTGAGCTGGGATCAAGGCCCCTTCACACTGGGCAGCTCCAGTGACCTGATGGGTGCCCTGCTTGGCTCCCTACACATGCCACACTGAAGCATTCGGACAAGGTTTTCCATAGCAGAGTTTCAGTTGTCTGGGTGCTTAAAATGCTTTAATCATGGTGCAATATCAAAATAACAGCTCAGGCCAGGTGCCTCTGAGCAGGGACTCTCAACAAAGGAAACCCCAGGCTTTTATAATCTCACAGTATAAGCGAACCAAAGTCTGGAGCCATCAGCTCCTGCCATGTTCCCTGAGTACCCATACCCCTGGCTGGGCCACAGGTCCCTGTGCCCTTTGTTCTGCAAAGGATTAGCACTTCAGGGCCTCTCAATGCCCAGAGCTCTCTCTGGGGCTCTCAATGCCCAGAGCTCAACCTGCAGCTCCAACCATAGCTGATCACAGAGACACTGGCACAGAATGCATTCCTCAACAACTGAACATTGGAAATAGGCTGCCAGACAAGTGGTGCAATCTGCCTCACTGGAAACATTCAAGACTCAGCTTCACAGGGCTCTTGATAGACTAATCTTAAGCCCTGCTTTCAACAGAAAGTTGGACCATATGATCTTCAGAGCTGTCTTCCCACCTAGACTTTGTTCATTATTCCACACAGACAAAATACTGAATTTTATGATGCATTATAAAATTACTCCAAGAAAGCTGTCATACTCCTTAGCCCTTTTTAATTCTACCTACATTCCACAAAAGTCTGTTTTCCACTCCTTTGAACAGTTAGAAGCCAAAAATCAATTACACTATATGAAATAGTAATGCATGTAGGGTAAACACATACTTATATATATAAATACTTATAAAAACCCTAAATTTGGCGCTAAAGTAAAAAACACATTTTCTCTAAGGGACTTCCCACTGTGTCCAAGTTTCCTGAACAACTCATCATGCCTCCCTAACTTGGCACCAGCATGTTTCACCACATTGCTTTCATCAGTCGTAGCAGCTGTCCCCTGCATGCTCTGTTTCATTTGTGCTGGGGACAAGGAGAAGCCCTACCAAGCACAGGACCAGCAATGGAAGTTTCAGTATCTCCTCTCAGACCTTGAACAGTGAATAGCTTCCAGTATGCACAAGAGGAGAGTGAAGGATCAGAAACACAGAAGAAAACAAGGGGGAGATGTAGCCTAAGGGATATGATGGAGTACAGAGCCAGCCATTCCCATCTGTCAGTGCTCATCAAGGACAATATGAGGACTCCAGGCAAAGTTGAGGAACCACAACTAGATCCTCATCCAGCTCCTGCCCTGTTATTTTACAGACAGACATCACAGAATCTGAAATCATTCACAGCATAACAGCCATTAAATAGCATCTCAACTGTACTACCTAGAATGGGCACTTTGTATTAAACCTTTCAACACTGTCATCCAGAGTAAAAGTTATTACAGGATTTGTATAATTCTCAATTTACTCAAAAGAGTAAAATTTGTCCAGTTGGAAATAGGCAAGAAAGAAGCAAAAAAAAGCAATTCTTCTCAGAAATGTCCTATGATATTACGAAGTACCCACAAAACCAACCTTTTTTGAGGCATTAACCAACTTAAAACTCATGCATAATCACCTCTGTACAAACTCTTTTTTTAAAGTGCAAATATAGTGACATAGTTCTGTAATTCTAAATAAAAATGTCATTAGCTAAATTAAAAAAAAAAGAAAAAGAGAAGTTTAAACACCAAACAACTATTTTAAGAACGACACTTGATTATGGAAGCTGAACTATGTCTATGTGGCTTTAATGTTCTGCAACTGTACCTCAAGCCTATGGCACTGAAAACTTTCATAAACACAATACTAGATCTGATGTACCAATGACTTGCTGCAATCTGCCAATTTCAGAAAAAAAAATCCCAAACCAATACTTCTTGCTAGATACAGAAACATGCATGACTTTGTAAGAGTCCAAAGGGAAAAGCAAGCCCTTTTTTCCCACACATACATAAAAGACATAAACCACAAATTATCAGCTACAAACAGTATTCCAGTTATAACAACCCAGAATAGGAGGTTCTCAGCATACTTCAGTACAGCTTGGTAAACATATTTACAGAAACTGAATCTGTTTGCAAAGTAATTGAAAAGGCTTTTATGTGCAGTTTACACTTGCGACTCAGAGTATTTTTTTAAATGCATGCATTAGTGAGATGTGCAAGGCAGACCTGGTTGAAAACAAATCATGAGAGAAATTCACAGCTGAGCAAATGAATTTACTGTTAATTACCACAAGGGAAAAATACACAGGAAAATCAAAATTACTTTAAAAGATCAAATAGAATTGAATATAAAGTCTGCCACACAGAGATGTCATTTCCATTTTAAAAGACAAATTTATTAAATATTATCAAACCTTGCTAGGAGAAACTATAAGCCCTTCCAAAATGTGCAGGTGTACCTCATGTAGCCTCTCAAACTTGGATGAGTATTGTGTTGAATGTATGTCTTAAAAATTATTTTTTATTTGATTGCAGATGATCAGCTAAACTGACAGACAGGAAGAACTACACATTTTTAGTAAATATTGCTGCAATACCTTGATAGGTGTATAGTAAGTATTTTTATATATTTGTATGTTGAATGCAAACTGACAACACTTCAAATATATTTGTTTTTTGGTTTTCTTTAAGAAAATATCTCAGTAATGGATAAAAAAGAACAAATCTCCATCAAGTTCTTCACTTTGTTTCCTGCTCAATAGCTCTTTTAAATTATTCCTTGACATATGCTAGTATACTACCATTAAAGCTTTTTCCCATTATGTGTCAATGAAACTCATCACACAGTAAAAGAAATCATAGCACAGTACAGAGAATATTTTCCTATTTGAAGTAAGAGGTGTTTGCATGAGTTCCTGAAAAGTGTGATTGTCCTACTTTTTACATCTCCCATGACAGAATCAACACTTAGCTCTCAGAACCCAGCAACAATTAGAATCGTAGAATTGTTAAGGTTGGGAAGGACCTTGAAGATCATGGAGTCCATCTATAAACCTAACAGCATTGTATTCATCATTAAACCAGATCTCCAAGTTCCATATCCACATGCCTTCTGAATACATCCGTGGATAGTGATTCCACTTCCCTGGGCAGCCTGTTCCAATGCTTCACAAACCTTTTGGTGTAGAAAGTTTTCCTAATATATAAACTCCCTTGGTGCAACTTGAGGCCATTTCATCTCGTCCTATCATTTATGACTCACAAAACGAACCCTCACCTGGCTACAACCTCCTTTCAGGCAGTTGTAGAGAGCGATAAGGTTACCCCTGAGCCTCCTTTTCTCCAGGCTAAACACCCCCAGCTCCCCCAGCTGCTGTTCATCAGATTTGTGCTCGAGACCCTCCACCAGCTCCGCTGCCCTTCTCTGGACACGGTCTGGCACCTCAATGTCCTTCTTGTAGAGAGAGGTCCAGAACTGAACACAGGATTAAAGGTGTGACCCCACCACTGCCAAGCACAGTGGGACAATCACTTCCCTGGTCCTGCTGGCCAAACTATTGCTGATACATGCCAGGATGCCACTGGCCTTCATGGCCATCTGGCCACACACTGGCTCATGTTCAGCTGCTGCTGACCAGCATCCCCAGGTCCTTTTCTGCTGGGCAGCTTTCCAGCCACTATGCCCCAATCCTATATTGCTGGACGGGCTTATTGTGACCCAAGTGCAGGACTCAGAACCACACAGTTGCCAAACAAATTCTGGTAGTGAAGTCCCCCTTCCAAATTTTCTAATCATTACTTACCGACATTAAATGATTAGTACATCCACATCTGTCTACCAGGATGGTTTTCTGCAGTGTACATCTGCATTGGCTGTACACACTCCACTAAATAATCACTTGTTAGCAATTATATTTGAATAATCCTTTCTGCATTTATCAAATAATTTCTCAAAGTTTTTATTGTGGTTTTCAAGATGTGTGCTTTTGTTCTTTAATATTGTTTTTCACTGAAAAGTGTGCATCAGTATTTCATTTTACTCAGCTCCAGAACCTATCTTGAACTTTTTTTTTCTCCATAATAAAGACACAGTGTTTTTTTTTTTTTTTCCCCTCAAACAAGTCCACAGTACTAAAAGGCTATATGTAAAGACTTCCTGCATGATCAATGAGAAAACCTGAGAGTTGGTTAAAAGCTACCTTCAGGCAAGTGACTTTGGATGTTTTTATTCACCACGGACCCCTCCCTACCCTGTTATGTTGTTCTTAAAGCTCTTTGACCAGATCCTCCACTAACACTTAATGAAAATTATTTACACAGCAGATCTAATTAATGCAATATTGGCAGTGTATTTCCATACAGAACTTCTTGTTACCAGTTTATAAAATGAAGTGCTATGTACACTCCTAACTCATTAATTTGCAAATTACATAGGGAGTTTATGGCTGGAAAGATCGATTGCCTGCTGTAGGTTTAATTCACTGAATCTTCACCAATCTTTGGAATTATTTCTTAATATAAATTTGATAGTACAGTAATTATATAACATGGGTTTTCTTCAGTATTCTTTTCAATTGTGGTTGTTTTCAACACTTTCCACAGTTTTTTTTCTTTTTTAGCTTTGTACCTTGTTTTCAGATCAATTAATCTGCATCAGAAATAGCAATATCTCTCTTGCTTATTCTAAACTAAATAGCCTTTACAATTATATATGACTTTGTACTCTTGAAATCTACTATTGAAAAGACTACTACAGAGTCGACTGCTGTGTCAGAAGCAGAACCGGTTCCCTCTAAAATGCTGCAGAACATAACAAGATTTAAACCTGCTCAAAGTGCGATCTTGTTTATGTGTTTTGCACAAAAACACTCAGTTATTCCTGAGGTTAAAAACAGGCATTTAAACATTCAGTTCAACTAAAAGAATATGGTAACATTTCAACCCAGTGTGTCATCACAAATGAAGACTGTTTTTTTACTACAGAGTATTGTAGCACAACATGTGTAAGAGGCCAATGATTAATACCTAAAAGTATTCTTTCTGCGATAATGCTGTTCCATCCCATCAGCAGGATCATTACTCATGAAACCAACTCATCCTCAGGAAACATTCTATTTCAAACTACAAAGTACTCATGTGCTTTTGACCTCAGTGGATGATTGTAATTGATTGCTGATGTGCTGATAATACCTAGGCAGACACGTGCCTATGGTATGATTGCTTTTGTGTTGCTCTTTCACGAAGCTTCAACAGAAACTCAAATTTTGGTATCAGAGGTCTGTTACACTAGTTAGATCATTTCTTCCATGACAGTTTAAAACTCCTGCAATTTCTGAAATCCTGAGGTACCCTACAAAACTGGGAGTCTGAGGCCCCTTCTTTCTTTTTAGACCCTAACCCATGATGTGCTTCATTTATCTTTCTAGAAAAAATATGTATTTTTGTTGGTTTTTTCTAAATTCTGATTTTTTTTTTTTTCTGAGATTATTTGCAAAAAAACAGATCTCCGGAATTTCAAAGACCTGATTATCGGGGGATTTATTAATATGGCTAACAATTAAGAAAAAAAGAATATGAGTGAAAACAAACACATAATTCTAATCCATTTTTATTTATTTATATTGCAGTAGCACGTATGAGTACGTGCCATGCACTACAACCATGTTACTGGCACTTTACAAAACACATACAAGATACATAAAACTTGTCTCCAAACAATTTAACAGTGTATATATGTGTCATGCCTGTTGACACCACTGAATTCTGAAACCCTTGAAAATACATCCAGCAGAAAGGTTAGAGCAACAGCTAAAATACTTGATAAATAGCCAGTATTAAAAAACAAACAAAATATTTCAAAGACAAAGCAGCAAAAAAAAAAAAAAAAAAAAACCAGAAAAATAATTTTGAAATGGTTTCCATTTACAGACCATGTAATTTCTATTAAAATATCTACAGATTTATAGACTACATATCTTACATACATTGTCATACTCATACTGAAGACCTTTAGAGTTTTTTTTCTCTTACAGAATATAATGTTCTCACAGATTCTGGGGATTGCAAAACCAGTTTTGCTGAAATTTTCAAATAATGTTTCAATTTTCAAACTATTGAAAATTACATTTTCAGTGAAAGCATTTCTACCTGAAAATATTTAACCAAATTTGATCATCAGAACATAGCTGGCTGTGATATAAAGTCAGTTTAGACACCATATGCACCACAAGCACTGAAGTTACTAAATCAATAAAAATAATAATATACTTAAATAGAGGCACTATTTAATACAAATATTTATATTATTAAAGGATTATAAATACCACCTACAAAAAGTAATTTATGAATGCATAGTTTGTAGCAATAAACGAAATACTTAAATTATTAAATGACACAAATTTAATGGCTAACTCTATAAATTAAATGTTCACCCTGACTACTTGCTAGGTAATCACTGTACATGATGCAGTGTTTCTACAACTCTAGATATTGCAAAGAAAACAGGAACATACAAATTTAGAAACACTGTCAACACCTAAAGTCATAACACAATGTTAATACATGTCAGTAGAATAAAAATGGAAATCCTAAACAGGGTGATGAATAGTTGCTGTAACACTGCCAAAAGACCAGAAGGGAGCTCATACAAGAAGTTTACCAATGTAGGAGTGACTTTGCAAATATTTATTTAATATTAGTATAGGAGACAACATATACTGATGTGTCTGTTACAGTTCTGAGCATGCCTTGTGAATACTAACTGAGCAGATTTAAATCTGAAAGAGAAGGTTAACAAAATGTGTAGATCTATCATTTTAACTCGAAAAACTTCATCATGGTCTCATGATATCTACCATGGCTATGACTGAGAACCTTGCAAGTATTGTGAATAGGTTATGATAATGATTCACCAAATGACTGCAAATAGCTACTCAGAGTGATTCTAAAGAATGCAACAGGCATGTGAAAAACTTTAATGCTACCTTGTGCTTCATCTGTCAGGAACAGTATTATTTTAATTGGACTTTAGTACTTGTGCTTCCAGATTAAATCAGTGTTTAAAAGGCACTTTCTCTTTCAACAAGTACCTTTATTCTACCACCCATTTCCTCTAACGACTCTACAATTTGCAAGACGAATGAGACCAGGTGGAAGCCACAAAAGTGCCAAAAAGTCAGACCTAGTAACAGTAAGCAAGACCTTCTGATCTACCATTTTCATTTGAGTTACAATCACCAACCAATGTTTCAGTAGAGGTTTCCTCTACACTTAACAACAAACATGGAATAAACTACTGTACTTGAAAGGGTCACCTGAGATTAGTTCAAAGACTGATCCCTTAACATGGGTTCTCTGTTAAAAATGTAGAATTGAATTCCAGGGAATAAAAACCGTTTTCTCCAGCAGATAGCAAACTAAAGAAATTCTCTCAGGCTTCAGTCACCCTCCAGAGGCAGGAAACTTCAAACCTCAAGTTACGAGGCTACCACAAGTAAGCTATGAAGGGCTTCAGTGAAAAGCCTCCAAACCCACAAGCTACAAGCTTTAGCTGTGTGCCAAAGACCTAGAATATGCCAGAAGAAAAAAAAACCAACCAAACAACCCCCAAAAAACCAAAAAGTAAAATTTGTTCAGAGAAAAGCAAATTAAATCAGAAATAAGAAAGGTACTTATAGCCTATTTTACTGAGTCTAATCTTGGATTATGATGCAGAACAAAACAATACACTGTGCACCTAAAGTATCTTCTCTTTTGGAGCGTTAAATGCAGCATACAACAGAAGCAGGAAAGTTTGAAACGATATTTCAAACATTGATGGGAAAGATATTCCTCAGTAACAACATATTTAATAAATACTAAGGCTCAGTGAACCTAAACTGACACAGTTGCTTTCTTACATAAAAGTGAGACTCAAGAACAAGGAAAGCTAGAACAAAGCTCTAAGAACTGAACTACAATTCTAAACCATGAAAGAATCTAAAAAGGAACTCGAAAAATGTTTCTTAAAATGCAAAGAGCATAGAAATTTGGAAATTATTACTACTTGGTACTTGCTGTACAATTTATTATATTTTCATTGACAGGAATAATAACAGGTTAATTACATTTAAATACTTTTATTGTTACAACATTTTACTTGTAAATACATTTTTGATACATATTAAAATTGTATTTATAGATGCATCTATACAGAGAGAAGTGCATGCACAAAAATACTTTATTAAGCAAACACAGGGTTGAACAAAAATTATAGACATACTGTCATCACTACAGAAATCTCTCTATAAGCTGCAAATTCTGCTTTTCTGTAACAGTCAAGCAAAGACATTAAGTACAGATACCTTACACATAAAACTAAGTATTATGTCAATTTCCATTACTCTGATAATGCAGCACATGTGTTGTTTTCCAATTCAGAAACAGAGGAAATATCAAAATCAAAAAATCAAAGTCTCATCTTTTCCTGTGGAGCACAGCTATAACAAAATATATGTATGACCACCATAGCCGTAAGATTTTAATCTGTCACATTCCTTAAAATATTTAACACTGAATGTCTTGTAAAACAGGAAAATAATATTTTTCTAACTTAAAATCAGTCAAGAAAGTGAGAAACATGGATATCAAATCACTTGTACAAAATTCTGTACTTCAAGCAGAAACCCTTGCTTTGTGCTTGTTCATGTTGAGTGCTGGGAGGATACTGTCATAAACACGGTGCTGAAGGACTTCCCATGCTTCGTCTTCAGTGTTTCACCTATAGTGGGCATGCTAAGGCATATGACAATTTAAAATCAAATATAGATTGCTTCCTATTAATGCATAACAGAACACTGCTCACACTGGTGTTTTTTAGCTCTTTGAGCGTATGATTGGCTCAGCACAATCAGACTAGGCTATCTAAGCAAACTCAGTCTCCTTCCCCCTGGATGTTGTTACTCTGGGAAAGTCCATGTGGGCACATCCTTTCATGTATTTGCAATGGGTAGCTATAGGTTTTATGTGCTCCCAGTCTTAGGGAATAAGATATGTAATGTACCCTCTCATACCTGCCAACTCCCGTTCAGTTTTGTGGGCACAAGGGCTCCCAAATGTTTGTATGGTTGATCACATTTCCATCCAGACTGCTGTTTGGGCCACCTGCCCTTTCTTGGCAAATATAGTGCAGGGCAATTGGAGCAACTGGATCCTGAGGAATGTCTTTAGCTTATGGAGTTTTTTAGTAAAGGTTAGCAGCCGGAAATAAGGAAGAAGAAAAACAGAGCAGAATAATTTTACCTATTGGTGAAGTATGAAGAAATTTATAGAGCACATGGTCTTGGCTCACCATGCAAGAAAACCTCTGACCATTTCCCAGCAGCGTAATTTCATTCAATGTTCTGTTCTACATACATGGGTGAAAAACAGGAAAGCAGAGATCCTGTGCTCATGCCAAACCAGAGATTTTGTGATGAATAGAAATAGTTCTTGCCTTTAGAGAAGTTCAGGGCCAAGACTGGAGTACCCAAGTTGAAGTACAGCCGTTAGGCAAGACTGAGATTTACCCAGGGTCACTCAGCCTGCCCTGCTTCCACCACCACATGTGCTAGCAGTAGTAGCCTCTACTGGACTGAGGTGCCAGCTGACCAGAGTTTTGTTACCTAGTTCAAACTGCTATTGGAGCCAGACCTGTTTCTGGGCTGGGAACCTGACTTGGAAGATGGATTATTTTTAACAGGAAACTTTGTTAAATGTTAAAAACAAAGATATTTTTTACCACGTGGGCCTAGAGGACACTTTTCTTTTAAGGAATTGTTCTGGTTAATTAATTATTTGGTTTTCAGTGAGGATTTCCAAAGAAAGTCCTTTCAGGCTCAGTTGGAGATTGAGGTATATACTTAGCCTTAAATGTGAAAAAACTTCTACTGAATTATTGATTGATAACTGTTACTGAGATCTTAACCTAAGATAGGTTCATGAAAGGGCTCTGCTCAGATTCCAAAGAAGCCTGTATTTGTAAAATATTTTAATACTAAATATTAATTAAACTAATAAAAGTAACCATTAAGTTTTAATATAAATCCATATTAAATAAAAGGTATATTAATAATGTATCTTCTGTAGCTACCTTTTATTTCATTTAATACATGAGGATTGTATGTAGCTTAAGTGTGTTTGCAGTGACCTGAAATGGTATCTGCTAAGGATGCTCACTTGAGTTTGTGGGTTCCTGTGGTGGTGGTTTAAGTTAGACTGTTATGTTCATCAGTGTGGTAGGAGGACACGGAGAAAAAAAAGATTGTTTTTTAAAGACTTGTAAAATCAGTTGTGAGTGACAAAACTGATTTGGAGTGGGAGGACTCAAGGAAATGAGACTGGAGGAGAGGAACATTTCTTCCTTTCAATTAAGGCACCAGGAGCCATTTTCCAAAAACCCAGCCAACCAAGAAACAAAAAATGTCATACTAACTCCCACATTTCCATAAGGGAAGGTATGCCTTACAAGCCCATGTAAATTTATTTATATTTGTATACTGATCTTCTCGAGATCTGTGAGTAGATAGAAATATACTCTAGAGATTCTGATCAGTCAGTTCTGATATAGAGACTACTGCATTTTAATTTATTTTCCTTTTATTTATCTAGATTTATATTTTTATTATGTTGACTAGTTGTCAGTGTAATTTTGTACAAGTGATTTGATATCCATGTTTCTCACTTTCTTGACTGATTTTAAGTTAGAAAAATATTATTTCCCTGTTTTACAAGCCATTCAGTGCAAAACACAGGCAGCAAATTTTCAGAGGTAATGAGGTTCAGAGAAGCTAAGGATTCTGTCATCAAAATATTTCAGGAAATTTAATTACTTCCTATAGCAGCACCAGAAATGTCACTGGCATTACTAGGGAGTGAGCAATTTACAAGTCAGGTAGATGGAACAGAGTTCTACTTTTCCCCAATACTAGTAGCAATGCTATCATCATTTGGCACAATCAACTTGAACCTGTCATGCATACATATAGGTGTTCATTCAAAATTTTTAAAAAGTATTGTTTGGGATTTGGGTTTCTTAGTTTTAAAGTCCTGGGTTTTAATTGGACTTACTGTTTTCTTGAAAAGATGCAAGCATTCAAATTTGAGGGTTAAGCACCTTCCAAAATTAGAATTATCACTATTTAAGGAGACATGGATTGAAACACCTTTCCTAAACTTTAATTATACTGTATGATGCCTGCAAAGAACCTATTCATAGACTGACAGATTAGATTGGAACACTGCTTGGTGGGTTTTGCTTGACATGATGATACCCAGCAATTAGTTACTTAACCAACCCCATCAGTGTGTCCTCCACACTTGCAGGTTTCCATTCTGTGTTTTATTCTGGCTCAAATGTCCAATTGTTCCTCATGTCATTCTTCTTCAGTTGTATTAAAACCTGACTTGTTTTTAAAACATTTTAAGCTTACTGTAAGTATGAATACTTTGTTTTTCAAACAGCGAAAAAAAATATGGTTGTTTTCTCCCTTTTTGTTCTGTGTTTTTCACCATCTTTTTTATTATTGAACCTGTTCCAATACAGCATTTATTGATTCATTTTAAAGAAAATTTGTCAAATCACAGTTGTAATGACATTAACTTTATCATCATATAAAATCCCCAAATAGTTGTGACACATGAAATTGCAATGTGCTTTAAAGAAGGGCCTATTATGGGACAACCTTTACAAATGAGGCGAAGAGACACCTTTCTAGCCTACTCACACTCCAAATTTATCTCCAGGTATCAAACCCTAATCTGGTATGTTGGGTCAGTTAAGCAGCACACTTTCAAGAAAACATACAAGAACATTCACATCACCAAACATTAAGCATACTAAATGCTTAAGCAAGATCATTTCAGACTGTAAGCTTCTTTACAAAAGCAACAGACACAGAGAGATTTCTTCTGAGCTTATTAAGGATGAGTCTAATTTAGGTGCTCCAAATTGCTGCAGAAATCTACACTTGCCACACACTGAGTCTGAGAGGAGGTCTTGATCTAGACATCTAAACATCCCCTGAAGTCACTATAAGCAATGGTATAAGAAACAGGTTATCAAGTTTATACATTTTATACTATATACAAAAGTGGTATATATACTATATACTTGTATATATACTACATGCTTGTGGTAGGAACTATACCATTTCTCAAAATAACAACAAATTTAGAGAAGGGATAACCAACCCAAATAAATTATGTTGCTTCTGATACAGTAAAGCTCTCTCACCTGCCTTACCTTAAATTGTGGATTAGATTTCCATCATTCTGAAGTTGTAAAACCCCAACTACTGTATTAATGCAATTCAATAATCACATATAGTCCAGACGGTGTCTAACACAAAATGCCTAAAAATACATTTTGGGTTTTGTATTTGACAGAGTAACTGCTTGTATTGTGCATTTTTCTTGATAAGCCAACGAAAAGGGCACTGATAATACTGTTCATTGGTGATTGCAACTGTATCCTTAGCTGGTCTCTAGTAATACTTATGGGATGCAGAGCTTACCAGTTACCTACAACACCTGCAAAATTTTCAAGTTCCTATTACACTGAAAAAAGGTACTGACTCTCACTGACTTTTTATTTATTTCTGCCTGACTCCATTCTAGCAGTAACATTGTAATTCTCAAAACTCCACTCCTTTGTTTCCCAGTGGAAAAAGGATGAAAAAGGACTCGGAGAAACTGGAAGCCAAAGTCTCCCCTGTTCTGTTTAAGGCAGAACTGAACACTTTCTTTAAAAAACCATCATGAGATAAAGTATTCACCATGCTCCTCTTATGTAGAATAGGAAAATTAACTATAAAATCAGTGAGACAGTTTTATTTCAAAAAAAATAGCAGGCCTCTGATGAAGTTGAAAGCAGCTGAAGTCAGCCGCAAGAATATTAGTCCTTATTGGGAAAAGCCAGGAAAAACTAGTTTTGCATTTAAATTTAAAAAAAAAATGAAAAATAAAGAAGTAGTATCTTTACAGTAAACATCTATTTTTTACAACATGAACTACACAAATGAGTAAGATAGCATTTCTACTACATCGCTGATAGTTCAAGGGCATGGACAATCCCTTCCACTATATGTATAATACAAAAATTTGGTTACACGGTTAAACATTTTTTTAATTTATTTTAATAGATGAGTTGCGTTACTCAGCACTTAAAGTACCTGTTGCACCATTAAAATCAAAATCTAACACAGTATAAGATTTTCCTTTGAGGAAGGGTAGGATCAGTAAGCATCTACCTCTTTATTGACTACTTCTTCCTCAGAGTTTTCTACATCATTAAGCTGTCAAAGCAGCAAATTTATATTCTCTACTGATTAAACTGTAGCTCCAGCCACTAAGCAAGATTCTTGCTCTGAACATAATAAAAATCTATCAAAGGAAATCACAGATTGATTGTTATTTGTCAGTCCTATTGAATAATAAGTATCAGTTATCATCTTACTCTCAACAAACATGACAAGAAAAATACTATTCCACCAGGATAACTTCAAAATAAGCTTTAAGGCCTTTAAGACAGTCTGTAAGGAATTTTTTTTAATGTATGATTTATTTCAAAATATTTTTTCTTTTCAGGAGAAAATACTTCACAAACATTTGAGGCACAGAACAGATTCTCATATGGAGTGGATGAGTCAGCAAAAATTTCAGAAAGGTTTTCAGATCTGCTCAAAACTCAAAATAATCTTTCATCTGCAGAAACAGAGAATTTTAAAACCTTACTGAAGCATAAACAAGAGTCAACAACCAATAATCGTACAATTCCACCCTATATTTATATTAATCTTATTAAATTCATTCACTATTCAGAATACTGCCTGCAGAAACATGGAACAAAGTGTCCTCACTTTGTGAGAGTTCACACTTCAAGTGTTCTCACAAAATACTGCAGGTAAATCTTTCACACGTGACTTAAAAATCTTGTTTATCTCTTTGTTGCATCATTGTATAGATGATAGGAAATAAAACAAAAAACACATTTACCTACTCTAATGGTATTTTATCATCATCATCATCATCTCTGTCCTTCTGGAAAAGGTATCAATGTTGCAGCTTTCCTAAAAGATTTTATTTATGTACTATTGAGTTGTGCAATATAATCCAGTTATAAACTGAAACACTGCAAAAATCTCCTTTCAAAGCATAATCTTATCAATGGTCTCATAGTGTTTCCTCACCCTTGAATTGCTGTGTTTTTCCCAAGCAAAATACACACTGATTAATGTAAATACTTCTCTGTAAACTTGTCCTCAATGGATACTCCTTACATTCTGTAACAGTCAAAACATCTCCCCAAAGACTCTTATATTTTCTGCATTACAATCCAACTGTAACATTTTTTAGTAGTTAGAAGCACCATGTTCCTCAAATATGCAGAAAACGTTAGGTTTTGCTTCATCTCTATTTTGCAACACACATTTCAAATAATATTATGCTCCTTTGAAGTATAATGCACTTCTGAAACAGCTGTGTGCCAAATCAATAAAGCTATGCTTGAACATAATGCTCATCTTTCAGTAATTCTGCAGTTCTGGAGGATAGAATGGGATAGGAAGCAGTTTCTGTGTACAAGCTGCAGACAGTTTCTATATCTTTAAAACCTTATTTGCAAAGTCAAGAAGAAAAGGAAATGGTTGGAAGATGTAAGCCCTTCAAGTAAAAACAAATATAAATATAGAACTATTGCAAAACAAGTGAAAAAAATGAAGATAGCAAAAGGGTCAGATTGGGCTTGGCCCTGTCCTTGTTTCAGGGATTAAGCAAAGCAATATGGACACAGGCCAGCCTGTAATGCAGCAAATTAGCACCTATTTTCATGCATTCCAGGTCCCATTTCCTTTCCTAACCAGAGAATCTTTGCAGAATGAATGTCATGGCTCCACCTTTCCTCTTTCCAATGTCCTCATGAAATTAAAAAATGAAAGTGAAATGCCATTCAGTGGTGAAGCTAAAAGAGCACTTTCTTCTAACAGGGAAGATGACCTGCTCCACTATGCTGGAGCAGAACAACTGAGATCTGGGAGGAGAGGCAGAAACAGCTTTTTGTATTAGTATTACAGAGATGCTCAAAGCACTCCAATGACAAGTAAGAATTTTTAGTCAGAAATAAGTTGCCTTTACCCTGATTAGTCCCACACAGAAACCTTAAATATTCAATTTATTCCATTTATTGATGGGCATGAGCATGTTTATGCATTCACACAATGCTGAAATGAAATGTTTGCTACTCCACTGGAAACATATTCAGGATTCACTAAACGAGGGCAGCAGACAACACAAAGACATTCAGATGGGAACTGAGGTTGTTCTTTCTTCTCTCCTTCCTGAAATAAAGATTAAGTTTATATTTCATCTCATGGATGCAGAAGGCCAATTTATTGTATTGTCATTCTGTGGAATACCATTGCAATAAAGAAATCAATAGCTTAAAGAAAAGTAGCGTTTTTAATAACCATGGCTGACCAACAAAGCTTAATGACAACATATGCCATCCTAATTAAGCCTTTTTAGCAGCAATCAGGGCCATCCTTGACTGGGTTGGACTGATCAAATTATCTAATATAATAAATCAGTTTTATTACCCGAGATACAGCCACTGAATTGGTGTCAGACTTATGGAAAAATATTTCAGACATCATTTCTGAGCATGTTTACTTGGTTGGTTGCTGTGGTTCATTATTTAATTAGGAGAAACAAATTACTTAATTGGATGTCCATAAACTGACGGTTCCCAGCAATTATTTAACAAAGGAGATGGAAGAAAATAATACTCTGATGCAAAAGCTAAGGGCTACATACTGAATTGCAAAGCAAAGATCTACATATTCAATTTTTAATATAGAAGGTTAAGCTATATTTAAAAAGTATCTATTAAATAAACAAGCTATGAAGGCATAGACATGTAAGTATCCCTTATAGCTTCTGAACACTTAGTTAATCAAGTATTATAAATTACATCAGGAAGTACTTCTGGGCAGGTTAAGTCCTACTTGAGGCAAAAAGAATAAGTGTGACACAAGAAAGAAATTTCTGCAGACTAATTAGTAAAGTCAACTGTAAAACCTACATGTACACAAAAATTTTCATGCAGAGGAAGATTCCTCTGGTCACTAACAGCTGCCGTCAGACCTCTGTGCCAGAGGTTTGCAAGACTTCAGAAAGTCTATCCGACACTACTCTCTCCTCACATTTTTCCCACAGAAAATCAACACTCAACTGAGCAACATCTTCAGCCAAAGCAAGACAGGACATGCCTCAAAACAGCAGGAAACAAATCTCAAGAGCAGTGAATAAGTGCTACCCGGGAAAAACTGAGCACTTCAGTTGATAACACAAACTAAATCACTGAGGCCCCATCTGTTGGGAAATGCCTCAAAAATTTCACAACAAATTGGAACTGACATTAAAATCAATTAATGACTATGAAGAACTCTGTTGGTGAATAGATGTATTTGATTTCTATTTCCTGAGCTGGCATATTACTTTCAAGAGAATCTCTGAGCGAGCTTGCTAATCTCCATATACTGACTTTAAATGAGTCAAATTCTGGCTTTAGTCATTTAGTCATTGAGTCTGTAACTCAGAGCTCTTCTAAATGGACATTAGGCCATTTTTCCCTATAAAGCTCAATTCTGGAATTATTTTTGTTTCTGCAATGCTTTGATTTCAGAGGCATAGAGGGAAAAACTACCGAAAGTGTGTAGTTCCATTAACTCAAAAAGCCCTAGTTTTCAGCTTTTATTATGAGAATTTAAGTACAGAGATATGCTTCAAATAGAAAGTATACACTGAACTAAATACACATACAAACCCATTTATGCCACAGCAAAACAGAGCATCCACATTCTTAATTCACCTAACTACAATATAGTTACATGCAGTGAATACCACAGGAACCAACACTGAAATAGAGACTAATTACTCGTGTGAGGTAATTTAAGGTACCTGTCAATATCTTCGAGAAGAGGGAGCTGAGGCAGATTAGCAGATTAACTATTAAATCAGTCAGTTAATTGCAAAAACCTGATTCCCCTCCCTCATTATGAGAACACACATGTAGATGCTAGCTCCCAGTTTAGTCCTCCTGCCTGCCAAGCTCTGCCAGACCTGTTCTGGCTCTCCCCAGCTCAGCCCCTCTGCAGGATCCTTCCTCATTGTGTCTATTTCTTAGCCTTTTGTTCTCCAGAGACTGACCTGTTCTGTCCAGATTTTTCACTTTTGTTTCTAGCTGCAGTCTGTCTTACTATTTGTGCTAGATTCCAGCGACTAAACCTGGGCTTTATTATCTTTCAGGGTGTTTTCTGTGTGAATGGAGGATAAGGAAGCTGAGGGAAGAACAGACTATCTAAAGTTAATCTAGAATGGACAAATAGAACTGTTTAGCTCCAATATTCAACAGCAAAGGTGGAAAAGGCCTCCCAAACAAAGCTGATTCATCCACAAAAACCAGTAATTAAAAAGGAAAACCAAAAACTGTTCATGCACTAATAAAGGATTACTCACAGATGTTTCAACTCTCCTCTTTGTCTTAGTCAGACTATCTGACATAGACATAGCTCATTCTGTTCAGACAATGAAAGTTCCCAGTGTATCCAAGTTATGCTTCAGAGTTGTAGTATATTAAGCCATAGAAATACAGAATCTTAGGATCATTTATGGTGGAAAAGACCTTAAAGGTCATCAAGTCCAACCATAAACCTAACACTGTCAAGTCCACCACTAAATCATGTCCTTAAGCATCACATCTACACGTCTTTTAAACCCCTCCAGAGATGGTGACTCACCAGCTTCCCTGGGCAGCCTGTTCCAATACTTGACAAACCTTTCAGTGAAGAAATGTTTCCTAATATCCAATCTAAACCTCCCCTGGTGCATCTTGAGGCCATTTCCCTTTGTCCTATCACTTGTTACATGGGAGAAGAGACCAACACCCACCTTGCTATAACCTGCTTTCAGATTCCAGATCACAAGTTTGTTTCTTCCCAGGTAAGTATTTATTGCCTTAGATTCCATTAGGTGTTCCAATGTCTTTTTTGTTTTGGTTTGGCATTTTCAGCTTGCTCCAATATTTTAAAGACAGTGTTTACATCAGCAGGCATCTTTACATACAAGAAGTTCTACAGCATTCGTCCTATCATTTGGTTATAGGGCAATACTGCATATACAGAGTTCATGACTCTTTAATCCTGAATTGTCTCTTCCCAGTACCAGATAATATCAGGTATTTTCTAAAAATACCTGAAAAAGCAAGAAAAGGTGTTTTGCTTCCACACTGAAAACTTGTCCATAACCTAGTAAAAATGAGGACAGACTAGCAAAACTGTCCACCTGTTCAATAAAGGATTAAAAGAGCAGTTCAGAGTGCATAGCTCACTTCAGATATCATAAGCTGTACTTCTAATTTCTAGACAGTAAAACTATCAAAATAAGGTTTTGGCATCTATCAGTTCAAACTCATTTATCAAGCTGATAAACCACTTCTTGCCCTACCCAACTCCTTCAGCAACTAAAGTACAGGGTGCATGAACCCAAATGTACTGTTAAAGACCGTCCATGAAGGAAAAAAATCACACACATCCTTATTTCTGGCAAATGGTAATACAAGACAGTTAATTAAAACTTTTGCTTCAGCAAACTTTATTCCTGGTGCACAGACAAAAGAAATTGGAATGGGCATTGCACTTTCTGGGAGAGGTTTGTGAACAAGAACCATCATTTTTATTTGCTTTTTCCAACATAATCTAACTTCCCAGGTGTCTGAAGCACTGCTAATATACATTTCATGGTTGGATAAACATAAAAATGCCTACATAAACAGGAAAAAATATATGAGCTGAAAAATGCTGCTGTCATCAGAAGAGCTAAAACTCACCCAAAAGATAGATACAAAGTTTCTAAAAAATTTAATCTTTCAAAAACTAAAGAAACATAAATTCACAAGTTCGACCACGCAATATATTTGAAGAAATTTTCAACAAACACAAAAAATATCTTGATGTTTTGAAATGAGTACGAAGGGATATTTTTTTTTTCTTTTCAAAGTGTCACAGTGAAAAAAAGTTAAAAGACTTTTTTTTTAACATTTGTGTCCTTTCTGGTGGTGTACTAAGATGAATTTACAAGCAAAGGATCAAAAATCATAGCAATAAATGCTTAAACAGAACATGCTCTACCCTTTTTCTATGGAAAAATTATTGAAAACAAATAGGAATATATATAATTTCAAAGTTTATTCTTGATGCTGAGTTTCAAAGCTTAAAAAGGCCCAAACTCACAAAGCTGTAGAAAATACAAGTATGCTGTAATATTATTAGGAAGATTTATTTGGTAACTGAAATGCAATGGTAATTTTCTTGTTGAACACACATGATTTATGTGCACAGAGAATCTGTCTCCCGTGATTACTGGAATGTGGTCCCACAAGATGCCAGAGACACTGTGCTTTGCTCCATGGGTTTCTTGCCTGGAGATGAACTGAGTTCAATCCACTCCACAAACCGTGCAGAGCGATGCTGTGCACACGTGGATATCTGAACACAAGACCTGGGAAATTATTCTTGGCTATGAATACAAATAGAATGAGGAACTGCAACAATCTTGTAAACTGGATTAATAAACAACAATAAAAAATAACAACCTGTAAATTGGAATAATAATAATAATAATAATAATAGTTACTGGACTAACTGGACTAATAATTCTCCCAGAAGGAAAATTCTGGGCTCTGAAGCTAGTAAAATTAAGCCACCTGGCATAGACACAGAGGAAAACTGTGGACCTGCAAAGGGGCTTGGGAGAAGGGGGGGGGTGTCCTGTTCTTTTTTTTTTTTTTTGTCTTAAGATACATCTTCTGCTGGCATTAATTGCTCAGAAGAGTGGACATCTTAAAATATCTTGATTTATTAATACTGGAAGGATTTTCTGCATTGGCAGCTACTGTACCTCCTTCAATGTTACTCTTAGAATTTCTTTGCAATGTCACCACTGAATGCTGAAGGAAAAATCTTAGAAGTGGACAGGTGTGGCGATCAGCTTCAGTGAGCAACCAGGGAGAGACTGCTCATGGAAGAATGAGGTTTATCTGAAATACAAGACTCAGAATGTGGTTTCTCTGCAGGGACAGGAATGGCATCCTGTGACAAGACATGCACAGGAGAACTACAGATGGCTAAGCTGGGTAAAACTTTTGCAAAAATTACAGTAAAACACGTTTTGTTTAAAAATGGAGTATGGTTCCCAAGATATAAGTATAAATTTAAAAGGAAGAAAACCAGAAATACAAAAGGCATAAGAGTGTGCCCAGGTATAGGTTTTATGTTGAGAAAGAAACCTCTTGATATGCTAAAACATACATGCATGAAAAATCATTTCAACATTTCATTTAATTCCTGAAGTTATCTGAGTTGCCAGAAGCAGCAAACATTTATATTGAATTATATTCTGCTTATATTCTGCTTGGTCGTTGTCAAAGCTAACATATTTTTTAAAAGTCTCTATTTTTCAAAGGTTCTTTACCTTATCTTCTATGCTAGATAGATAGAAGTGACACATCACAAAACACTCTGTCACAAAGGACAAGCAGGAACCTCCTTGAACAGGTCTTGGGCACATTTTCTCTGGCTGAGTAGTGCACTCAAAAATCCAACCTGTTTTTCCACTGTGTGAGCAGAGCAAGAGCTTTGGAGAGGGAGTCTAAAGACAGCACACTAAGGAGATCTGGAAAGGCACAGCAATAAAAACTGCCTGGGTCAAATTACCACTCTGCATAAGCCCAGTATAACAAGTAAAAGAGCAACAGTATTACTAGGGCAGCAAAACTTGGTGTACTGGTTCAACAACTCACTGCTGAGCTTATCTATACCAATCAGATCATCCATGATCTTATGCTACATCCAGGCAACGTTATTCCACTCAGTGTTAGAATTCCAGAGTATTTTCCAGAATAAAGCTAAGAGGTGTTACCTTAACTTATGCATTCACTCACCAGCTAATATGGGGAAGAGAATCTATTTTAACCTCTGTTGGCTGACATGATATGTCAATGTCACCAGTACAGCATGACAGCACTCTGAGAGGCAGCAAATGATGCTCTTCTCAGTGAAGAGATAAACTACTACTTCAAAAGCAAAGTATCTGAGAAGAAGGGCCAACTTGACACCCAGGCTGCACTAGTTTAAAACATCTCTCAAGAATAACATTAATTCCTGTGCAGATAGCGTTCTGCAGACACAAGGCAGCTTAAAAGCCGTTTAGCATGGTCATCACCAGTACACTGCTATATAACACAGCAGAAAACTTTGATTCAGCTTAATGAATGCAATGTTAAACCACATATTTCAGTAGGTGTGAATTACATGCAGAATCACCTTCTGTTTTTTCCTTTTAGCTCTAAAATCAGGGAATGCAGAAATCCCAAAAGCCTGATCTTGATGAAGTCAAACCATAGACTGAAAATTCAGTTTAAGAGCCAGACTGAAAAAAAAAAAAAAAAGACAAAAAATTGTTATTGATGTGTATTATATGTAAAGACAGAGTAATGTAAAGGTGGTTGGGACTAAAATTGGCCTCTTTGTCACTCTGCAGAATGTGAATTTCTATTAGCTACATGGAAATAAATTATCTCAAAATATCTCTCAGATAAATCGCAACTTACTCTTTTCACATTGCTTCATAGAAACCAAAATAACCGTGAAAATGTTCAAAGCAACTGATAAAGATTTCCAATACCTTTAAAATGGGCTGTAGGGAGTTCTGACTGAGACACTGAAGTATCAGGGACAAACATGAAACAGGTTACACTGTATAGTCTTTGTAACAAACTGAGTTTTCAGACAGCTTCAATGGTAACCTCCCTCACAGACTCTGCACTCCAGCTCTTTCATGCTGCCTTCACAACTTAAGGCTTCCTAACATCTCATCCGAGATGATTCAACTTTGATTAGCTGGGATTCAAATTTCTTTTACTGAAAAAACATGTAAAAGTGGAATGAACCCACTGATGCAATATCAAATCTGTCTCTTGGTTCATTTTTGCTCCTGAATGAAAGATAAATATTTTGTGAAAGATCATAAATTGTCAAGATGAAAATCTGAAAGAAGCCAGAGTCAAACTTTCATTGCAATTTTTCTGCTAATAAATTATTTACAAGAACAGAATGTCAAACAGTACACAAAAAGACATTAGACAACTTATCATCTGTGCTTTAGTTGGGTTGACAAGCAGTTTCCAAAGGACTACTTACAGTATAACCAGGAAATATGGAGAATAAGATAAGAGCACAAGAAAGGAACTGTTAATTGTGAGTTAAGGATACTATTAGCTTAGTGTATAAAGAGACCACATGACTGTGACTGATTTATACACAAACACTGTCCCTTAAGCAACTATTGGTGCATACGAATGGATGCAGGATCAAGGCCTTACATTCAGCCACCTCGGTGAGGAACAAGCCAGGCAAGCAGCAGTGAAGCTGGGACCAGCGATGTGCCCTGACGCTTCCCAGTTCCCAGCAGTGCTCAAGCTGGCTGCATGCAGAGGGTGGTGCAGCCAGCAGAGCCACTGCGGGCACGAACAGCCCTGGTGCCTGCGGTGTCCCCAACACAGGTCCCACCAGATGGCTTCCCTCTCATTCCCACGGTGTGGCCAGGAAGGCAGCAGGACAGTGGCAGCACAGGCTGCTCTCCTGGTATAGCTGCTCCTGCCACCTCCAAACTCAGAGTAACACAGCCACCACCACCACCTCCTCCACATATCATCCCCTTCCTAAAATACTGCCTTTCTAGCGTCAGCTTTACATCCCACTTCCCTTAACACTTGCTCTGACCCTTTGTGACTACATAAGTCAACACCATAAAATCAGTAAAAAAGTATTGTAATTAAGGGAACTGAATAAATAGGGTTGAAGCCCTCCTTGGAGACATATTGCAAGAGAATGTAAAATTTTAAAAAAATTAGTTTTAAGGCTCACAAGCACCTTATATGCAGAGATTTACTGTTTATCAAAGCAGAAGATATGAAGGAAAAGACCATCTGGTCACTAGCTGTGGCAAAGAGAATTTCTTCCACAGTGCTGTCCAAAGTGTACTAAGGCCTATCACTCCAAGTTTCACTTTTCATTAAGCAAATGAAGTCCATCTCTGTGATTTAAAAAAAAAAAAAAATAGAACTTATTAAGACTGCAGGAAATAAAAGAAGACCTTCCTGGATGGCCACATTCTCTCAGTCTGCCAGAAGAATTCTTGCCAGCTTCCAGAAGTTCACCAGATATTCACAACAAAGGAGAAGAAACAGGAACTCTGATCAAGGGAGTCTCTCAAGAGTGGAAGCCTATCCATCATACATGAGCTTCTACTATTCATTGTCTCTCTTCGGGGTTTTTTTTTTTTTTGCCTATTTTCATAGTGCCCACTACACATAATTTTTTACTGTGTGAATAGTTCTATATGTTCTATCTCTTATTCATAAAGCTACCACTGGAAATTATATCACAGCACATTATACACTCCCTGTAGTGCTCTTGGCTTTAGATCCAATGAACCCAGTTTATCTTTTTTCATTGAGTTTCAAATTTATTAGACATACGTCACTATTTTAATTTGTGATATAAACTTTTCTGACTTGTTCCCCAGCTTTAGAGTAGTGATCTGTCAACCTTTGGTAAAGGAAAGTTGCTTTAGCATAAAAGTTCTCTGCCAGGTTGATGCCACCAGATTAAGTTGGTTTTTTTTGTCTAGTTGAATGTAAGGCACCCTGAGTATATTGAATATAAAGCACATGTCCACTAGAAGAGGATGAAAAATTTGAGAAAGATAAACAATGTTATCAGCAAACCAGGTTACTCATGTGAAGACATATTTACATATCATAAAAGAGATAAAATCCACCATAAAATCCACCACTGCGTTTTACTACTGAACACAAGTTTTAAAAAAGTCTTCTTGCTAAAAATTTTATTTTTTAAATTACATGTGTTTACAAGATTTTCTGCATACTGATCCTGCTGTTTGTTCAGAACTAGCCTTTCAGATTAACAGCCTCAGAATGTATGAAAAAAGTGCATGTGACTACTTTCCTGACCTCATTCTGCTACAGAACAGAATTTGCATTCAGTTCTTACACAGCACTGAAACAGCCAAGGTGAGTTATGTATCTGTCAGATTTCTCTTTCGGCCTTTACCCCAACCTCTAAGATACATTGAGGTATTTCCCTTCTTTGTAGGATATGAAAAGCTTCTGAAGCCCACACTATTCTGACATAGATGGTTTTGCACTTTCAAAAATGCCTGTGAACAAATGTTTTTCAGTACTCTCAAGTCTGATACAGCACAAAGCTCACTGTTTCCCGGGGATCTATAGCATGCATGCACCAATATTTTGCCAGGAGCAAAATTTTAACAGAATTTATCACCATGAATTTTTAGTCATTTTATAGAAAATACACTCAGCTAGACAAAAACATTTCACATCTTTCATTTGAACAGAAACCAACAGACGCATTAAGCCAGTTTACAAATTGTGCCACTTTTGCCAGCAACGAGATGTTTTTCTCTCAGTTCTATGGGCAATTTGTTTAACATGGTTTAAAAATGCAGGTCTGAATGCTACATTCAGTTTTCATGAACACTGCATGGATATGGGAGGATCTGAGTAACTTTAGGTACTCCTGCTCCCCAAAAGTGCAGGGGGAATAAATAAACTTGGCTATAAAGTTCCTTGGAGGGTTAGGTATCACATAAAAAAAATTAAAAAAAAAAAAGGAAAAGAAAACCAAACCCAAACAATAAATACACATTAGTGAAAAAAAATTCAATTCCAATCAGTAAGTAAAATGTTTCAAAGTACAATCCCCTGTCACTGCCACAGGAATGAGAGAGTACCACATGACTCTTCCTATTGCAAGAGAGAGAAATGTTTACTGTTCTTTCAAAGACTGGAAATCTGGCATGGAAAAGAGACATATGTCATAGGAAAATAAAAAGTTAAAGTGGTAATAAATATTTAAACACAAATAGGAGTTCTGGAAATTATCCCTGTGCATTTGAATCAGTTTATAGGGCTCCCCTGTGACTTTGGACATTTTGTTGGGCAGCTCTTGGTTCATACTTTCTAAGCTCTAATTTGCTTTAATCTTTGTGACTGAATAATGATGAACTGCAGGGCCTGGAACTATGCAGCAGAAGCCTTTCATCCATCCATCCAGTTTCTTTGCAAAATGCCTTCTGCCACTGATCACTGTTTCTCTTAGCCCATTTGTTGAACACTAAAGTAAATTTCACAGTCCCCTAGCCATAATTTAAAAAGTACTCAGACCAATTAATGGAAGCCTATGTCTCACATCCCCATCTATGTTAATGAACTGCCTTTCCCAGTTGTATCATAATAACCAATTTGGCCAAAATAAGCTTTAACTAGGACTCACAATACATTTTCTATAAACACACAATTTTATTCTGAAATACAACACAGCAGGCCAAACATCCAGAGAGTAACAAAAAACCTAAGGACATGTTGGCATAGAGGTGATTGTTTTTTAATTTGATTGCCCAGGAAAACAAAGTTTCTGCTATCATGCTGCACATATGTACCCACACAAGGGTAAAGAGCGGGCAACAGTTGCATATCTGAAGCTTTTACGTGTCTGCAGTCTTTTCCCCATACTCAATTGCAGCAAAATGTGTCATACAAGGAGCTGTACTGACAATGCAAGTTCCTAAAGGTTTTGTGCAAACACTAAGCTGGATAACAGAGTCTCCATTATTAATCCAACTGGCAATTAACACATCACCAGGGATGTGAGCTTTTATTCTTGATAGGTAACCTACCACCTCAAAGTAAAGCAGAGACAAATCCTTCCTAATAGGCAGCTGTTGAATATTAGGATAGCAAAAACATAAATTGTAAGTGGTTAATGTCATCAGCAATTAATACACTTGCTTGCTGATTCATCTTACAGAATGAGTATCTGTCGAGGTGCTGTGGGACAGACAGAATCAGTATGGGCAGTTCTTCTCTCTCTACTTTAAAGGGATAACTTGGACTGTTACTACCATGCTATTTACACCATTAAGCCTACATGCGCATGCCTCATACATTAGAGGCCTCGCCAGAACGTGAGTATTTAGTAAGATGGTGAAGTCATCCTAAAGCAAATGTTAATAACTGGTTTGACAGTGTTTCCTAGCTGGCTTCATACTGGGTTATCTTTCCCCTTTTATTCAAATTATTTCAGTTTTATTTTAATTATTGTGGTAACAGGAAAATTGTAATGTCATAACAAATTCATATACAGATTTGCCCATTTGCCCACATAGCAGTTTTGAAATTAAATACTAATGTAGGAGAAGATTTTTTTTTAAAGTCAGAATTTGAGAAGCAGCATGGGCTACTTTCCCATCTGTTCAGCTGTGTTTTTTTTAAATACAAATAAAAATGCAATTTATTTTGGGAATTTATAGCTCTCTAAATAATAATCCACTATTTCCTTAAACAGTGCTGTAGTAGAAAAATAAAACATTTATTTAGCAGTTGTGGCTCTATTCACAGACAGAATGGTTGCAGAGAGATCCCTTCAAGTGTTTATTCCACTACATCAATTCTAAGACTTCCAAGTGTTCTTCCATACAATGTATTAGTTAAGACAAAGACTGTTAAATGAGCAAATATGACTTCATAATAAATTTAACTGATGTCAAGGATAGACTTAGGCAAATCCATCCTCCCACAACAAATCAAATTATTTTCCAGGTTTGTGTAATGTTCTTCCAAAAACTAATACATCAGAGAAAGCAGTGACCAAGTATATAGTAATTTGCTATGAGATCATGAAAAACATTCTGAGAAACCAAAACCGCATGTAAATCAATATCTAACACACTATATGCATCCACTGTCTCTAACTACTGAAAATAAACCTTTATGTAACCATTCATTAATGAAGTCTCAAAGTACTAACCATGTGTGCACAAAGTGTGAATTTAAGCTAAGTGAGATAAATGAACCAAAAGAAATTTATGCAATGTGCACAAGTCTATGTGATGATCACAGAGTAAATCCAATTCAGAGTTCCACTTCACTGTTGAGACTGTGTTCTATTCCCTACACTTGGCATTGCCAAACTGAAAAAAGGAGATTTAAATTAAAACTTACCATTTTGAAATTTTCTTAAACTTCAGTAACAAAAATATTACACAGAGAAAAGCTTGAGGTAAAATTCTATAGTATAGATAAGGCAATTTGAAAAAAATTGTAACAGACCAGTTTAACAACCAGTTTTTCACACAGCTTCTGACCAGCCCACAAACCACACCCACACACCTCTCTTTAGTTAAAACAGGCTCACCACTCTTTTCTTCCAGCGGTATACTTGGTTGCTATATTATTTTTGGACTGCAACCTCTGAGGAAGAGAGTATGGAGTATAACAAAAGACCAAGCTTTGTTTTCCAAGGAGGAGGCAGGTCAGCTGTGCAGTCATCCAGCACTGCCCACTCCTTGGAATGCTCACTGCCCAATCCAACATTTCATGGGCATGATGGTGACTCAGAGAGGAGCCAGTGAACACCAGAATCCACGTCTTCTTTTTGGGTCTCTCTACACTTCACATCTTCACAGTCTGGATTCAAGAGCAAGACGTCTCTTCACTAATCCACTGCGTTTTTTAACTCAATGTACATCCAAACTAATGTGTAATTTGTCTTGATCAAGCTATTCATTCTTAAATCCTTTTCCTGTATTTTTAAACTAAACTCTTGACACTTTGAATTTTCTGTTGTGGAACAAATGGAAACAGATCTAAGTCCAAGGAACCTAACACCAATCACTGCCACAACTGCCACCAAATGCTGAAGATTCCTCCATAAAGAAAACAGGGATGTCTTACAAAACTAAAGTAAATTTCCAGGTAATCTGCCCTTGTCTGTTATGTACTGCCTAAAGGCAGATGTCTAAAGACATCCACATCAAGTATCTGTAATTTCACCAAAGAATTATTAAATAGCTTAAAATTAAGTAGTCAGGTGTAGAAACACTATTTTCATGCCCTGAGCCAGGATATATTAATACACAGCAGTATACAAACAGTAGATACTATTTTTGGAGTAACAGGACAAAAATGTGAAAAAAGGAATTTCCATTATTAATAGAAATAGGCATTAAGATCTCACTGAATTGTATAAAGCTATTCCTACAAAACTATTGAAAATGATCCACTGAAAAAAACTTCTCATTTAGGCTTGAAATCGGTTCCAGACAGAAACTCTCTGCAAGCAGCCTAGTAGAAGTTAAGATGACAACTGAATGTTACAAAGGCAGATTTTCAAGTAGAGAGTTTTTACTTTCATAAGGGACAGAAAAACATGTATTGTGGAAATATCAGGCAAGTTAGACAGTGATGGGCCGGTGGTAAGAACAAAAACCTCAGTAAGCTGCTAAATACAGCACCTAATGCTTGGCTTTACTAAACAAAACCTTTGAAAACAAAAGAGAGGTTCAGTTTGATGTGAGGGAGGAAGAACTAGCAGAGGCATGTAAAGAGAGGATTTAACAGACCAGGAAGATGATCCTCACTTGTATTTCTGAATAGATTTGAGAAGGGTATGCAGACTGAGAAAGATTATCTGAAAGAGGGACAATCCCTGTACAAGCACAGGCCACTCTCTACTTTACACAGGTGTAATAGAAGCCATAAGAACATCCAGCTATGTAATGTGGCTGCTCTCATGATCAAAGATGGTTTTATTGCAAATTTCCAAATTCCAGGGCTATCAAGGCTGAAAAGCACATAGTTGACACACATATGATATATATCTGCTACAGACATTTATCTACTCTGAACACACGTATGCACACAAATATGTGTAAAACATACACTGTCCAAGCTGGAAGCTAGTAAAGGATACAACACAAATACTGTGGGTGGGAAATCATAAGTGTGAAGCTCTAACTAGGGACCATTCTCAGACATATCAGAATGAGCTGTTCTCAAATTACCAATTTTGTCTTCCCTTCAGGGAAAAACTGGCTGAAAAGCAAAAAATCATGCCTTATGGCTATATAAAAGAAATATATTCTCTGTATGTATGTATCACTAACCAGAAATAGAAACAAATGTTATTCCTGAAGTTTTACAGATGAGTTGATAAGTCTTTTCTTTCATGTCACTTCTATCACGATGCCACCTTTATCTCAAGGAGGTGCCATATATGCTCATTGCTGTACATACAAACAACAAAGAAAATTCCCCACTCATCACTTCTTCCCTGAATGAGGTACTTTTATATCACTGTATCACACCATTATAGGATTATTATGCTGAAGGTCGCACAGGCTTCCCAAAAGTAAGTCTCAGAACTATGAATCTCATCAATAACCATGACTAATCACATGCTGTCCTGCAAGATACCAACCAAGAAGGTGGCCAGGAAAAATCAGCCTTCCTGGTGCTGACAGACTGCAAACACAGGAGCAACTGACATGATGGGCTATAACATGCAAGATGAGAGATAGGAAGAGACATCAGCAATGAGGGCTGTGAGGGCAAACACAGTCCAAGGTTTTTGGGGCACAACACCCACCCCAAATGTGGGGTTTGCCACAAGCAACCACCTGCAGCCTGTTGACTGACCTGTAGCAGAAATATTGCGTCCAAGCTTTTAACAGGAGCACTTCAGCGAGGCCTTACACAAAAGGGACCATCATACAAGTAATTTCACACTTCAAAAGCTGCCATGAGTATTTCAGTAAATCTGAGGCTTCCCAGACTGATGAAAACCAAGCGTGTGGTGGAAGAACATCATCCCCATGGCTGAGGAAGGAGCTGATTCAGTCAAACATCATGCCTGTCCTGCTCTTGCAAAACACCTGCACTCTCCTTCCAAGCAACTGTAGGCAGGCTGCCATGGAAATCAGCAATACAACTGCCAAGAGCATTACCCTGAGAACAATTTCTCTAAACAGAGAACAACAGACAGTGTCTCTTTTCCAGCAGCTACAGATTCTGAGCAGCAGTACCTCCAGAAGCCTTCAGACTGTGAGCAGCAGTACCCTTTAGGTATCTGCCACATGTAACACACCAAGTCACTTTTATAAATTACTGCTTCATGGATTTTTACTTCCCATTATTTTAAAGTTTTAAACGTCGTTCTGAAGATTTGATTTGCAGACTCTAGAGGAACCCTCATCCTAAATTGAAGGCTGCCTAGATATGTACTATTGGTACATACAGTTATTCCCAATTGAGAGCACTCACTAAGACAAGTAAGTTTGCATAGTCTGAAACTAAAAAGTCAAACGTTGTCCCTAATCTTCACCCCGAATGGGCCCCAGTACTGTAAAAACAACTGGCTTGTATTAGAGACCATAATTTTTATGTCTAGCATTTCACTGTAGTACTCACAGGAATGTTTTCAGGTTGTTTATCATGATTTCTAAATCCAAGAAAAGTATTTCAGATGCATGGTGGTAAGAAAATCTTTCAAATAAAAGATGGTATTTATGTAATTCAACCTTCTTTTAAGCTAACAAAAAGCTTTGATAAACAGATGGGTTTTGACCACAGGTTTTGAACACATAGCATGACAGTTTATACATTCATAAATACAGGTTACTACTGTGAGGCGTGTTTTTTAAAGATGAAGGACTAGCTTTTCCCACAGTAGCATCTCCAGCTACTTACATGCCATAAACCTGCAGAAAGTGACATTTAGCTGTAATTGCAGAACTTCAAAGTACTTCACCATTTTTGCAAGCTTTTGTGCAGAGGTTGTTTTCAGCACTTTAAATGCCTCCAGAGAGAGATATTATATGTAGGAAGATCTAAGATACTTCTTGCCATCCAGAAAAGACAATTCTGCTGCCATAAAATGAAGAATGTAAATTAATCTGGTGTATTGCTTTGTAACTCAAGTAATATTGACACTTGATCCATGAAAGCAGCCTCCTCCTCATCTACTTTCTCTGAAGCAGAATTAGTATTTAAAAGGCACAGAATCTTATTTTTATCTTTTTAGAGTTGCCCCTAGAGGTGCTTCCAGCTGTTTTTTCCAGATCTATTTGCTGGAATAACTTTCCTACAGAAATTAGAATTGTGAAATGAGGTTCATAACCCCACGTAGTCTCCATCAACTTCTGAATACTGTAGAGTCTATTTTTAAGACAGGCAGGTGTAGGAAGCCAAATTTATGGCAGAATTCATCTTAAGGCAGAGGTACGGTATGTTCATGTATTGCAGAGCAAAAAAAAATGAGAAATCCTGATGATGCCACTTTTGTGTCTCTCCTAACATGAGGTAACACAAGAACCTCAATGATTTCCTTGTTGCTTCTCATGCACTTTGAGGCCAACCTCAGCCCAAAAAACCAGAGCTTCTCAACTACATCCACAGATGTACCTGAAAAAGGAAGTAGTCCATCTAAGGATGCAACTAAATTCTTGTGTGTGAGTTCCTGCTTTAAATATGGGGCATTCATGGACTTTTGGAGAACAATGACACAAATACAGCCTTACCCAGACATTTCTCACATGGAAAGGGAATACTTTTCTGGCAGAATTCTTTACAAGCATCAGGTCTGTATTTCAAGGATGCAATTCTGAAGATTACTCAACAATTGCTGTCTTGGAAAGCACCTCTTTCCCCTCAAAAACACAGACAGAAGCTCTCTCATCAAATATCTTACTTTTGTCCTTCTTGCAGTTCTCTCTGTGCTTTGTCTAGAAATGCAACTATTCACCTTTTCCTCTTTTCAAGGGTCATACATATCCTCTTTCTATCACAGCATAAAGAATGAAAAAGCAAACCCACTATATTTTAGTGCCTTCTTTCATGCAGTCTGGCTAGACCTTTATGACCCCAGCTACTTGTGATCTCAGGCTCACAGTTCTGCAGCCATCAAAAACCTGTAGAGAAGGCATACAGGTGTATACACATAGTGGTCAGTACTATCATGCAGTAACTAGCAGGGGAAATGTTATGTCTTTTAATACTCTTTAGACTAAAAGGAAGATGATGGATAGTGTTCTTGTAATTTTCCAAAAGGGAAATGATGCCCAAATATTTTACTTTTCATTTCCCAAAATGTTGGGGGATTTTTTTCCCCCAAAAAATGCCTTTGCTGCAGATAGACAAATACAGCTAATACGTAATAGTAAAGAGTTAACAGTAAAACCAAAAACCAAGTCTCATTTCAAAGAGAAAAAGCCATGGGTTTAAATATGAAACAGGGTTTATAAAGAATTATATATTAAACTCAATAAAGAGCTGTACATAGATGCACAGAAGCACAGCACTAAAAACTACAGAATCTTAGACCTGAGAAAACAATCAACTGGGTATAGGTTGTATCACATGAGGGAATAATGCTTGAGATTAACCTTGGGATTTTCATTTCAGAAATAAGTACTGTAGCATCATGAAGAGGATAAAAAAAGGCAGTAAGATGTACATAAGCGTAGTGACAAATTGGCAATATCAAATCACTGTTAACAACTGGATTTCTCCATTAATCAAAGCATACAATGAGTACTCTGATCCACCTACCAAAAATTAGAAGGTTTAGGGTTTTTCTAAATTAACAAGAAAACTTTGCAAACATAAATGGCATTGAAAACACAGAGAATAATACAATATAATCACTGATCAGTAAGATCAGCTCTCCCTTTGGAGGTTAAGTAAGTTATTTAATGTAGTGAAAAGGAAACCTGATAAATAAAACAGGTTAATAAACTGAAATCGAAGAAATTTTAATTAAGACACCTCAAGGAACCAGCCCAGACAACATCACAACTGCATAAGACAGTAAGTTGTGAAAAGAAGCATATTTTAGATTGACTATTACTACAAAGGCTTAAGAATTAACTAGCTGAAAGACTAATGACACAGTGTAGAAAGAAATTATCTCCTTGTGTATTCAATTATCCAGGAAGGTCCTTTCTTATCTCAGTGAGCTTAAATAAAATAAGAGGTGATCATCATCAGATGCTGTCATGATTTCTATACACTTTGCTCAGAAACGCCTCTAGCACAGTTGCAGTATGCTTCCTCCAATAAAACTCCTTCACAAATGTCACTCTATTTGACAGAGAATTTGCACCAGCAGAGTGACTATTTTTGCATTTAGGTTAATGGAGTTACTTAGTTTAGGGACAGGGAGCCCTGCAAGGAATGAACCCCTGAAGGGCCCTATCTTGCCCCATTCATAACGCGTCAACCACGCCAGCTCCTCGGCACTGTAAACCCAATTTGCTCTTGCATCCATTTCTCCAGCTGACTTTGAAAAGACTACTTCTATGTTTTACCTTTTTATCTTTTACATTTTACCTTTGCATTCTGTGTCCATAAAGATGTTTCATAAAGAAGTAAACCACATAACTCACAGAATGAGAGCGAAGGCACTCCAGACATGAAAACCTGTAGAGACACAGATCTGATGCTGACTTTTACTCAAAACCTATCTTCAGGGAGGAACTCTACACACGCATCACTGCATGTTTCGTTACTTGAAAAAAACTGCACTGCACTGACCAAAATCTTCACATAAATGTTTGCCATTTAATAACCAATTAAACAGTTGTGAGAAGAACTGTTTGTGAATTCTGCTGCATTCAGGGACATACAGCTGCGATACCAACTGCTAATGGATACAGGCAGACAGCTGTGAGTGATGAAACCTAGAGCTGCAAGACAACTGTAGAGCTGATGATTTCCCCCTCGTTTTTCACTTGAAAAAAATCTGATTAGCATAGATTAGTTCCCAAAGCCTGTTTATAATATCTATAAAATGATAGGAGATAGAGCAAAGCTCTTTCAAGCATAATGCTAATGACTTTACTTCTTTAGGGGTCAAAAGCAAGTCAAAGAAAATCAATGCCCATTTGTGTTGTTGAAGCTGAAGCATACAGTTCATTATTCAGAACTGTTAAAAGAGTCAATCAAAACATTTTGGCATAGAGAGAAGCTAGAAAAAGCTATCTCACATAATTATGAATGAATATATATTTAGCAAATGTGAAACAGCAAAGTATTTTAGAAACAATTCTGTAATTAAGAATCAGTGTTTTATATTAAGACAAATATTAACAGCTACATTAAGTATGAATATCAAAATTTTAAAAGATTTTTAAATATTCCCAAGTTCTTGTTGAATACCTGTTGAAATCAATGACATTTTTACACTAAATTTAAAAAAAAATAACAAAATAGTCTTTACACCAAGAAAGAATCAGAAGATATGATTACTATCACTCATGATAGTCTGTCATTTGTACAAGACGATGAAATTCCCTTTAGTTTTTGACAGAAAGCAGAAGAAATATGAATGTCATAAACAGCACTCCCATTCTCACTTCTTTATGGTTAGCTGTTTCTTAAATAAATTTAATACAAAAAGTGGAGGGGAAAAGGCATGTGGTTTTTTTTACTCAAACAGCTTTTATTCATACTTGAATCTATTTGAATAATTTGACCAAAAGGCAATATAAAATTTACTTAAAATGCCATTTCTAACATCTTCAACATGAAACCAAGTACACTGTTCACTATTTGAAAAAACACAATGACAATTTACAAAAAATTAAATAAAGCCAAACTTCAGAATAATCTGATTAATAAATTGTTCCTCCTCTGGTGTTATCTCAAAAGCTCCAAGTAATGAAGACTTCAGAAGTGCTTGATGTTTGTCAGCTTTGAAAGCACACCTTTGAACCAAAAACTCAACCAACTAAGGAAGGAACACCCAAATCTAAGAGCAAGGAACAAACTTCATAGAAAAAATTAAAAATTCATCCCTTTTCCAGATGATAACCACTTGCGGAATTGAACAATCAATCAATTGCACCCACAGCATCCCTGAAGCCATGAGTTCTTTCACAGACTCAGTATCCACGCCAGTATTAAAGCAGTAAAGCATCAGTGCCTTCACTCAACACAAGAATTTCAGTGGCTGTTGAAAAGCACCCTGTGAACACCAGTGTGGGGCTTTTGCTCTACTCCAAGTTTTATTCCACACTGGGAACATCCACTGCCACCCTCAGGGCATGACTGTTTCAGCTGTGCTCGGTTCCTGGCATGGGGGACCTCCTGCTTTTCACAGTGGAAGTTACAGATACTTTCATAAATCATCAATTCCTTATCTCTGAAGTGCCTGAGTGGCACAGCAAACTCTGTCCAGCAGTTTCATTTATCCATGTTCTGGCTTCATGTGCAAAACCTTAATCCCAGCTTACAGAACATTTATTTGTGATAAATAAACGTATTACATATATTTACACGTCAGTCAAAACTATTGCTACTCTCACATAAGTATCACAGTGAAGAACTTTTATGGTTTTGCCCAATATTACCCAAAATAAACCAGAGAACAAATCATAAAATTAATCTCATCCCGAACACTCTTCTTGATTAGTTTTCCTCTACTCATTACTTTAATAAATTGAAAAGAGCAAGTCCCCAGGAAACAACCCAGCCCTTGGCTGCTGCAGCACCAGATTCATCACACAACAGAGCGTTCCACCTCTTTTGGCCAATTTGAGCTAATTACTGAAGAGAAGGCTTAGAGTCCCAAACGACAGTGACAGCCACAGCTGAAGTGTGCAGTGGAAAAAAGCTTTGTTTCTGTAGGACATAGCTCCTCTTCTTCATAAGGGATAGACACATCACCTACTAAATCAATCTCTCAAGACTAAATCAATCTCTCAAGATGAATAATAATTTCTTCCTTGGATAATTAAATATATGTGTGAATTTCCCTGGATGTGTCTCCACTGCATTCCCTGTTGTTCATTATAGCTATATCTTTGAGACATGACCTGTTTTGAGTTCTGAGTTTTTGTTTTTTTTAATGTATGCTTTCTCTCTTTCCTCTGATCTGCAACAGGAATGCAGAAAATCTAGGTTGGCCACAACAACAGTAAGGCTTTCTGACTCTTCCAGTTATGGCAGACAAAACTGAGCAAATACAAAAGTTTGCCTGTGTAATCATGCTGAGCCAGTGTCACAGCATATTGCCAGAGGCATACGTTGATGTAGCAGACTCATGTTGGGATTCAACCCAACCACATGCAGGTCTCTACCTGGAAACCTGAACTGAAAGCACAGCCACGCGAAGGGCCAAGGAACATGACACATTAAATCCGTTTGATGCTTCTTATCATTCACAACAACTATTTGGCTTTTTAACAGTGAATGCAAGCAGACCTGGTGATTACTACCAGAAAGAAATAATGACAGCTCAGGCACAAGGACCAGTGCTAAGTTACAAGAATGAAGAAATGGTACTTACTTGAGCACTTCAGAGGGAAGAACTGAGAGCAGACTACAGCTCTTGTTGGTTTGTCTTAATATTCAATCTAAGATGAATAAATAGAAATTACACACTCAACTGGGTTGGGTTGACTAGAAAAATCACATTTAATGGTTGGTGTTTTTAATTTTGCTTACAGGTCTTTCTGTCAGTTCATGAAAGCTATGCCCAAAAAGCATGACTGAGAAAACATGAAAAAATTAGGAAAGAAAAATAACTTCTGAGCTTGCCCTGAAATTTCTGAATCAAGGTCAACAATCTTCTCTAGTAAAGAGATTTACATAGATTTAAAACAAAAATGCATACTATAAAGTTGAATATAGTGTACTTTGGAAATCTCCGATTCAAAAGATACAAGCCAAGTGGGATACAGAACATCAAACAGGATTCTAGAATAGCCTTACAGTGAAGTTCGTGGTGGCCACTCCTGAATTTTTAAAATTAAGAACTACACACATTGTAAAATAAAGTATCAATATGCAGGAAGGCTTTCTGACAAGTACCAAGTAAAAGAAAATGTGTGAAGGTAAAGGAGGTTGATTAATATCTTAAAAGTGGATGGGTTTTAATGATGTCTTTAAAGACCTCAAGTCTTACCTTCTGCTTTCTTTTCAAGTTTCTAACAGAAAAAGCAACATTCCTTTTTTTTCTCAGACCTTATTAAAACTCGGTTCTTTAGCCATGTAAAAGAGGGAAAATCTGACTGTAAGTGAAAGTCTAGAGCACCATGTCCTTTAATTCAATGATGGGGACCTTCATTAGATTATCTCATAGCTATGGGATAAGACACTGCAAAAGCCAAATGATAAATCATTAAATTCTGTTTTCTTCCTCTCCAGGCAAAGAGTGAGTATAGCATTAGATTAGTTTGAAAGACTAAAAAGGAAGAAGAGGAGTCTGCAATATACATCACAAGTGACAAAGCTAATACAATTTTTAAACCCCGTTTATTCATATAATCAGGCATAAGCACTTAACGCTAACTGTGGAAACCTCGAATGTAATACATAGCCCAAATTAATTCCAGATTAGTGCATGCTTCAGTGTTTCATGTTCTCCCTTGCACATGCCTAGTGAAAGCCTGCCACTCTGCAACAGAGGAAGGAATTACTACAACAGAACCATAGGCAGACTTTGCCAGAAACTATACTTTTTTTGATATGAGGCAGAATAAGCTGAGTGTTTTAAGTAATGGATAGGTTTGCATCCCACTGTCTAGCAGCAGTTATTCTAATTGTGTTTCACAGCTTCATCAGAGAGACAGAAGTATGAACAAACCATAGGAACATTCTCTCCATAAACTGCACTGAAACAAATGACACTCCCTTCAGCCAGATCATCTTCCACCATTACGGGAAAGGATTAGTTTATCTTTCAGCTATAAACTTGAGTTAGCTACACGTTCACCATGCTGACATCCCAACATTTTTTAATCTTATCATGTCAATCTTGCATCTACGTTAAAATGTGTATTTCAGTCTGTAAAAAGATCTCTTGCTGCTGACAACTCAAAGTGCATTAACCTGGGAAACCTTGAGATTTCCACACACTCCCACACACTCCTTTCAGTACAGATCTTACTGATTAGAAAACAAAGTATCCAAAACTCAACAGACATTTCACACACAGTGGCATTTCTGCAGAAATATATGTTTCCAACACTTCAACTTTTACTTTCATCACTATTAGCAAGCTATTTTCCCAAGTTATTTCCTACACACATACCATGCCCAGTGCCCCTGCTGAAAATACCACATTCACTGAAACTGAATGAGCTCCTAGTGAAACATCAGAGCTTAGCTGTAAATACGTGTAAATACTTTTATTCTGTGCTGCTTTCCTGTTAGAATGCAACATGCATCAAGGTCACTGTAACAGATTGCAGTTTTCGGGCTCATAGAGAAGACACTGAGGAAATCAGTAAGAGCAAACTTAATTAAGCAGTGTCTAAAGTTCTGCCTTCTCCCAAACCTGCCCAGAATTCACATCTCTATTCCCTGCATTTCAGAGTCAGGTCTTTTCACAGGTACGGGAAGGCAGGCAGCTTAGCTTAAACGCTATCACTGCTGAAAGGTGAACATAACTCGTTCTTTGCAGTGTGACCGGTGTGCTCTGAGCTCCCCGAGTTTTCAGCTACAGATTACAGCCCCATGGGCCTCCCTCCTTTGAAGTGGAGTTCCTCTGAGAGAAGAATTAGTCCCCTGCCTGCAACCTGTCCTCCATACACTGAAATAAATTACAGTCAACTTTTCCCTTCATTGCCATGTCAAGTGTAGGAATAAATATCCACAGGCTAAGAACAAACAAACAAGGCTGGACAAACCATAACCTCACAGCAAGAGCATCTCAAGGAAGAACACCAGGCAGGGCACAAGAAAGTTAAGGGCATAAAAATCAAAACTCCAGGTTCACTATCTGAATCTCTAAGTGTGTATGAAAGGTTAACATGCTTCTTGCCTCTCTCCCACAAGAAGCACTGGTGGAAAGCAATTAAGGGACTCCTACAATTTAGTTATAGCTCAGCAAAGAGGAGAAGGCATTTTACATTACGAAATGCCTGAAAAAAGGCATCATCTCTTACAGTTGCAGAAGTGAGAAGCGTTGGGACACGGAGCCTACTTCCCGGCTAAGCACCGGAGCACCGCACCAGCGGTCCGCCCGCGGCGGACTCCGGCGGAGTTGGAGCAGGGCTCCCCTGCAATCCCGGCCACCAATCCCCCGCACCTCAACCCCCGAGAACTGCTGCTGGCGCCGCCGACCATCCTGCCTCCGAACTGGCATCAAGCGACCAGCAGCTGCAAAAAAAAGTCACTCGAGACGAAGGAAACGCAGCGAAAAAGGAAGCAAGAGCCTACTTGCCTATACAGCACCGCCGGACGACCTCCTCGCAGCTGTGAAACGCTGTGCCGCTCGTCCTCCTCCCACCGCTCCGTGCTAGTTCCAAAATAATTCCTCCGGGCGCCGGCACATCCCCGG
>VXBC01005316.1:4048-25894 GCA_013399945.1 Ploceus nigricollis | reverse complement strand
TTTTTTTTTTTTTTTCTGAAGGTATAGCTCACTTTGATTGTGGGCAGGGCTTCTGACATTTGGCAGCCAAACCCTTGTGCGTATGTCTGTCAGACATAAGCCTCACTCTGAAAGCGCTGGGAAATAAAGGGCAGAGAACTCAGGCTTTGAAAAAATGCACAGAAAAAGAAACTACCAGTTGTAGTGAACAAGTAACATGAATATATAAGAAAGATGTTAAGATGCATTGGGAAATAGGGACTGTTTTTTGTCCAACGTCACTGCAACATTAGATTTTCCATTCCTGTAGCACGTCCTACCACCTCTGGGAACACATCATGGGTGATATGTTATTAATTGGTTCTGTGAGAATAGAATTAATCTATTTTCAATATCCACTTTTGGAAAAGATAGCAGTCAGAGTAGCAAATGTAACACCATCAAGGACAGGTGTCACACTTTCTATAAAGTGGATCACAAGATCATCTATAAGCTCCTTGGTATTTCCTATATCAAGGTGCAAATGAGGAGCACATTCCCAATTTCTGATGATATAATTTTGTTTTAATTTCCATTCACACACTGATAATAATCTACAAAACTATGTCAAAAAAAGTCTGTGAGTATATTCCCTCTTTTTTCCCCAACAATTAGTCTAAGCTTCACAAAAATATTCCGTTTACTGGTATCTGGCACCCTTATATAAAATAATGTGTCATTTATCACCATGGCTTGTAATCTGAAAATATGATAGGGGAACTGATGGAGACCAAAATAGCCTTTTACAGTCTGTAGGTGGCCAAAAGATTCTGCAGCTATATTCCATAAAATTCCTTGCTGCCGCGATTTGTTTCTCAAGAGCTCTTGTCAATCTGCTTAAAACTCTCATTCACATGGGCCCTAAGAGAGACATAGGTGTTTGTTCAAGTTCTAACCAAATATAGTTATACATTAAAATCCCTCTTTTCACATGTAAACAGGATATTAGCAATTCCATAAATTCTGCACAAATTTTTACTTGAAATTCTGGCCTTTTAAAATCATCTCAAGGCTTGGAGAATTTAAAGCCATATACCTTGAAACCTAACAGCAGAGAATCTCAAGCAAAACTGGGAAATTCTTAGAATAGTCTTAATTTCATTCCTTAATCCTAAATCTTACACGCAGCCTGTATATCATGTTCAGTACTGTTATTATTTATGGTAGTCTATAAATGGCTTGCACCTCATTAATGGGTATTTTTAACTTAGAAGAGAATCTGGATAAAATTTTAACCAAGGATTGTAACTACTCTCAAGGAAATTATCAGAATTACCTGCTTTAGTAATTAATTTATTAAAATCAACTATTACCAATCAAAAGAGACAAGTAAAAAATCATAGGCTATAAATAGTACGACCTAAGAAAATTATCAATTTTATTTTTCTGTTTCATTCTCAACCAAAAAAAATTATCTTTGCTTTCTCACAATTATCCTATTTCTTCACCAAAAGGAGATAGAATTCCTCTATGTGCATGTAAAAAATAATTGTACACATTGCAAAGTTTGAAAATGTTTTTCATTTGGAAGAAAAATAACTCATAAAAATATAATTTGAAAATAACTAACGTACATTCTGTAGGATTTATGAGTCTCCATAAGAAAACTAAAATATAAAATATTACTAAGGATGGGAAAGAATTTATTTTTTCACAATTTTTGAAGTGATAGTTAAAAGATGAGACAGTATAATTCAAATCTGGGATGTGATCTTCAGATAATTTAATTGTTTAAAGCATTTTGAAATATACATGGCTGCAGCTATAGTTTATAAAACTGATTGGTACGTTCCTGGTATTAAAGATCAATTGTATATACTTGAGGACATGTTTGTGGATGGAAGTCTCAGCTCCAGAGTTGAAGCTTCTCTTTGTGAAGTGTGGCTTAGGTACACAATTTCTCCCTTTACAGATAATCCCTTGCAGATGGGTATTAGGACATGGTCTGCCCAGCATCTCCACCTTGCCCAGGACTGTGCCCGTGGGAGGATGAAGAGAGCAAGGACTATTTAAGCAGTAAATGCTTTCAAATGGCTCAGGTTTTTTTTCACATTTGTAGCTCTCTGAGAGAAGGGATAAAAAGAAGCTGCTTCCACAGCTGCCAAAGAAGTGGAGGGTTGGTTCTGCCTGTGGATGAATGAGGCAAGCCTTCCCCCGCTGGAGCTACCACACCATCCCTCCAAACCTTCAATAGGAAGGACAGCTGCTTCAGCTCAGATTTTTCTCCTCAGTTCCACAACAGCAGTGTGGTGCTCTGTGAATGAATTCAGTGTTTGCTGTAAATGCAAGGAATGGTAGCTGTACTGCAGAGAAGGGGATGTAGGTGTCTCTTGATGGAGGGAACATGCTAGTGCATGTATGCTGAACACTGTGCTGATACTCAGTGCATATGAAAAAGTAAGAACCTGGCCTACTTGGACTGTCCTGTAAATGCTTAGTGGTTTTCTGTCACAATGCATGAGTGTTGCATGAATGACCTGCACCTAACCCTGGGGAAACCATCTGGGCTCTGGTAGCTGTACCATTTTCTGTTGTTTCTTGAAGAAGCTGACTCCAGGTCAGAACTGTGTGACTTCACTGCATGAAGGAGTCAAATACTCCAGATCCTTTGCTGCTGAATAAAATAGGAATTGCATTTCCATCAGTCTTGAAGTTTTGGGGGTTTTCCTGCCTCTCCCAGCCATGTATTAATAGCTCAACAGCTGTGAAATAGTTCTCAACCTTACTGTGTGCTTCTCTCACCACTCTTGATGCCATCTGCTGAACACGGGCATGGTTCTTACTCACACAGCTCTCAGTAGTCCAGTTTTGTAGTGCTCTGTGATACTGGTCTTTGCTCAGCCCTCATCTCATGTTGCACAGCCCTTTCTTCTCAGCACAGCCTGTCCCTTCCTTTAGGCCATCTTGGTTAGCTATCTGTCAGAAAGGATACTCTTTGCTGCCTGAGTGTTTTTCCATGGTTTCCAGGGACCAAAATGGGGATGAAGGACAATAGTAGAAATGTAATTAAAAGCACACTTTTGGCTTGGTTGTTGTTTTTCTTTTTAAACAGTCTACTTTTAGTCACAGTAAACTAATGTCAACTTCTCTGTTTCAGTCTGACACAAATTAGCAGAGCTTTATATGGGTCCTATCTCCATTCCTTGGAAGAAGCACACTTGGGGACTCCTCTGCCTCGATGTGCTGCTCCAGAATTACAGCTGAGGGATTTGTAGGACATACATTGCAGAACACTTTTCTGCAGGGTATCAGCATGCTGTAAGGCTCAGTGGTCCCTGGGGACTGGGCTGATATAGTGACAAAGTCAGGTCCAAGGTCAGGCTGGGAAAAAAGACTCACAGATCAGGGTCTAGTGCCCTCAGGGCCCTTGTGGATGATTCAAATAGAAAATACAGTTCTACTTCTGAAGTAAATCTACTCCCAGGCATCCCTATCATGAAGGTTTTCTGTTCTGTAGATGTGTGTGCCAGATTATCTCTCATTACAAAAACATGAAGGCACTAAGCTGAAGCTTCAGTTCTAATTTCCCAAGAGCTGTTGATTCCAAGGCAAAGCCAGCCCTTATGCAATTCCAGCACTGTTTTGCTCACAGAAAAAAAAAAACTATCCACAGCCTCTCATTCAGAAGACATGAACAGGGTTTTTTAATCAGTATAAGAAACACACAACATTTTTCTCATTTTTATAAAGGGAAAAACATTTTATCATGGTACCTTTGAAGTGTTCCTACTGAGAGGCATTCAGTAGCAATGAAACCTAGAAATTAATTTGGATTATCCACATCTACTTGTATTTTACAGTAATAATCTGTCGTCCAAGTGTTACCTCTCTGTAACTATTACATATTTTAAATATTTTTTTCACAGAAATAAAATAAGGGATGGAATAAATGTGGTGGGTTTTTTCAAGTTATAGGTGAGATCTGATAAACTAAGAATGACATCTGCATCCTCTGAGTCCCATATCAGTACTCTGGTCTTGCTGCCTACATTATCCTCCCCTTTCCTGGAGGAAACTCCCCTGACCCAGCCGATTGCAGGAAAGCCTTAGTCACACTTGCAGACAGGAAAGAAACAAAACTAATGTAGTATATATAAATTTAACCAATCATTTTAGTAATTCCTTATAAAAGGAGGAAAAATAAATGCAGAATTGCAAAAAAAAAATTGCAAATAATATTGCTGAATTATAGCCTTGAAATCTTGATACTGCATTTAATAATCCATTTTCTCTAGAAACAACATACAACCCGTTTTCTGTCCTTCATGACATGGAAGTTGTTCAGATGATCAACTTCTATCTGAATCTCAATTGCTGACTTTTTCAAAATTTCCTGATTGTTTCCTGCCCAGTAGCTATTTATTAGCTTATAAAGGCACTTTTCTTTCTTTTGCTACAAATGTGTGTGAAAAAATAGTTTATTCTCTTCTGTACATATTTAATTTTATTAGACTATGTTATCATAATGAAAGGTTGACTGAGAAAAAACCTAAGTTCTATTTAAATAAACCAAATTAAATTATTTATTTATTTCAAAAGAGTAAATTTACTCTTAAGTATATTCTGAATCAGTTTCTCCCTTAGTAATACCTATCAAAATGATCTAGTGTTATCTGCATATGTGATGAAAATAGCCATAATTTAATATGTACACAAATATTAATTGCAGCTTGTTCATGATGAAAACAAGCCACTTGTCAGTATGTAATAGCTGAATGCTGTAGTTTTTATAGGTTAATTAGCCTTCAACATGGATCTCAGCTTTAAAAAAAAGAGAAGAGTAGGCATGCATCTCAAAGCATCTTATTTTTCATTGCACATTTTGCTTGGAGACTAAGTATAAATGGGTCATAGATCTATCACAAAGTTATTAAATCCTTAGTAAAACCAATCATGTGTAGGTTTGCATGGCTATAAAATAAATATGAGTTCCTGTCTTTTTTTTCAAAGTGGCAGTAGTCAGTGAGTTAGATTTTTATGCCAAGACCATTGTGAATGCTTTAAAGAAGTGTTAACTCTGTCTTTTACTTAATTTTAAAGGAAAAGATTGACTTAACATTTGGGGTTAACATTTGTTTCCCAGTTTTGATTAATAGCTTATAATAGAAACAAAAATAAAACCACAGAATTTGAATGAATTTTGATAAAAAGCTAGCAGAAATTTAAATATGTACAATACATGCATTTTAGCAATTAAATATTTTTGGAATTTTTGAGTTATATAGGATAAGAAATGGGGAGAAAGTGCGTTTTTATTTGGTAGGAAGTGCTGTGGTGTTGGTAAAATATCTCAAAATTTTCCAGAGAAATAAAAAGTTCAGAAAAGCTGCCTAAACACGTCCCTTAACATTAGTGGAAAAGTTTACAATGTTTTCTTCTTTAATTCAGTATAGTGAATTTTTTTCCTAACAAGATAAAAAATTAAGTATTCTCTGTTCTGATAGCATTTCTTTTTTTTGATGCTTACTTCAAAATACAGTTCTGTAAATCTGAGTTGATGCCACTGTGGCTCTCCTCCAAAATGATAAATGATAAATTCGTAAATTTGATAACAGTTATTTTTTGATAAATTTGCTTTTCTGCAACAGATGCATTACATAAAAACAAACAAACAAACAAGCAACATCCCCTCCCCAAATAAAAAGGACTAATTCTGTTTATAAAAAAAAAAAAATCTATGTAGCAGTTTATGTACTGCTCATGCAAGGTGTAATGACTGATTGATCTGAAACCAAGATAGTATTGATGGGTGTTGATTTTTGTCAAAGCTTCTTTGTGCCATTGTATCAAACTGAAGGCTGGAACAATCTCGTGCAGCAGCTCCCATAGAGGAGTTGATGTAAAGTCGCCAATAGCCAAATAATTTGCTTTCAACACCTGTGCTGATTAGTTTTAGAGGCTTTACATTAGCATGCTGACTCCTTCTCTGCTGTGAGAAAAGATTGTTCACCTGAAGCCATTTCATGGAGAAAGAGACACATTTTGACAGACTGGAATACTGAGGAAAAAAAGGAGTCAAAGCTGAAATATGGTAATTGTACTTCTAAAGCTTATTTCTGATAAAAAGAGAGGGGTTCTCATACATAACCTACTCTTCATGTTCTTTCTGATACATCAGGCAAAAGGCTCCGTCTGGTCTTTATGGTTCTCTTGTTTAAATTACGGGTTTTGCTTGTGGCTTCCTCTGGTCATGAAATGGTTTAATACTCCAGGATCACAGAGGAGAATCACTTAGGAGATACGCCACAGTCTCTTGTGATTAAGTACCCTATTAAAACTACAACCCAGACATGAAGATCCTGTAGAGAGACTCTAAAGGCTGACATTTGCAGTTTAAAAGGATCTTAGAAAACCTCTTACATCTGTCTGGCAAACTTAGATTTATTCACATCGACCCTCCTGAACTTGATATTCTAGCCTGAGCCATAATCCAAGATCTTTCATGAAGCTGTGCTCCCCCAAGCCTCCTTAATATTGCTAGCTCTTAGATAATGGGGCTTAAAGTCTTAAGGCACCCCGAGATCTTTTAACCCTGAGCTACTTTGCAGGCTTCACTAAGCTGCATGCTGCTCAAATTGTAACAGCCCAGACGCTGTCTTTAGGCTGTTTTCTTTTGATATTGCAGCCAGTGAAACTCGCCTGTCCACGGTTGCTCATTCGGAGTGTGAAAACATGAATGCTTATTTACATAGTCTCTCCAGCTGTATTTAAAACTCTAAGAAGGAAAGAGCAGTAGTACAATACAGAGCCCTTCACAGAATTGGGAATAATCATGGTAATTTTTTAATGGTAGATGGAGAGTGTCATGGGGAGCTGTGTGCATGCATGCAACATACATGTTGTACAGGTCTCTGAAAATCAGCAATCATGGCTCTACTATTCTGAATACAGCAAAATACTGTAGTTGCAAAAGAACTCTGATTGCTAAAGTGTTAGTGTTGTTCTCGCTAAGTGTCTTTAATTCACACGTAAATAATAAATAAAACCATTACTTCTTAAAAGGATTTACACAACGTGAAACATAAATATCCAATGATACCTGAATAAAACATTTCATAAGTGTTTCAAAGCTGACAGCACAAACATCAATTATGTAATCTATATATTGTACATCTATGGACAAATATCTTCCAAAATATGAAAATGCCACATAGTGGCAAGTTGGAAATTATGAGAATATGTGGACTTGTGATTTAAAAAGTTGTCTAAAAAAAAAGTGAAAAAGAAAATCTATTAGGCTGATGACTCTTATGGGCACACTCTTTACCAACAATGACAGTTGTGCTTACAGGCTCCCAGCAATTCTCAGGACTTCAGCTTCTCAAAGTATTAGCAGAATCTAAAAAAAAAGGAGACAAAATTACTTATTCTTTTAAGACTTCCAATTATAAGTTTTTTTAATTATTTCTAACAATTGGTTTGTATTTATAAAATGGCTTTTAAAAGCACTGTCTGTTCATCACATGTGATACTGATGTCATTCCATATAGGTGTGTCTTAGATGATAATTAATTCTTTGTGATTGCAAACTGGATATTCATTTGGGATTACAGCTCAACATTATTACTGTGAGTTCATAAATTAATCCCACTAAATTTATCAAAGAAAAAAACTCTGAAAAATTAAAATTGCTACTTTTTCTCTAAGTCAGTTCTATAAAATACTTTTATCAATTAAAGATTTTACTAAAAAAAGTCCATTAGAGACTTCCCTATAGTAAAAACAGTACTATAACAAACAATATGCAATGTGGTTTTAGTGCTACAGCACTTTAGACTGAATAAAGAAAAGAAACTTTGTTACATGAATATTGAGAAATTGCTGCATTAATATTTTTTTCACATGCTAAAAATGAAGGAGGAACTCATATTTGTTTTTATGATTTTGATTCAAAGACTACTTGAATCAATGGAAATTATTCCCCACTTATACATAATTGCCTGACGGTCTGGATGAAGAAAGTATTGGTTTTCTGATCTATTTAGTTTGAGGATGAAAGACCTGATCCCACATTATCAGGAAGAGGAGCTTAACATGAAACCCTCACCATTTCTCTGACTACCAAGCAACAGGCTTCCTGTCTCAAAAAGGTCTCATTTTATAGTCAAAATGAACATTTCAAAAGAATTTCAATTAGCAGAAATATCAACTTGTTATGGAGTGGTTGAAAACAAATCCCCAAACCTCAGAAGCTGCTGTGAAAGAGATTTGTTGTCAGCTCTGCTATTACCCACAAAGGGCTTTGAATCAGACCCATTATCCCTTTAATCTCTTTATGTGTTTCCCATGAGCAGAGGACAAAAATGAAAACGGAAATCTCTGTGCATCAGTGACCTAGATCAGACTACTGAGTTCGTAGCTAGAACAGTAAAAATATCACTGTCCAAGTTCTCCTTCTGCCAACAAGTGCTGAGATAACAGGAAAAGATAATGCAAAAGGAAGACCTGTATGGGATGGGGAGTAAATATTTATTTTCTCATAGAAAAATGTACTTAAAATATATGTAAGATTTTATCTCTATTTAGTGGCAAGCCATGAAAGGCTGTAAGCACCACTGCTACCTCCTAGTTCCCAATATTATTTCCTAAAAATCTACTGAAAGCACTGTAAAGCAAATCAAAATATTCGCCAGCTCTGCCTTGGAACGGCTTCTGAAAGGCATGAGTAACCTTCTTCTTTTAGAAGGGGACGACATTAGTTATCCTCCAGCCAGGCTGGCAGCTGCTATAATCATTCCTGTAATTTAAAGGCCCAGTTTACTGACTTCTGTATGGGGAACACTGACAAGTATCTTTTGGGGGGCTTAGAGCCAGATGTCTAGCAATTTGTAACACTTTTTATTCTTCAGGTTCTGAAAGATATTTTTATGTCTTAGCTATACACGCATACCTAAACTGAGTCACTTGTGATGGTGAATCCAACTGTTACATTACCTGTTAGTTTTTGGCACACAATGCAATAACTGCAGCACTTCCTTATGCTTAGAAGATGAGATGCTCACTTTGTGAGTACTGGAAGCTATATTAAGTACCAGTTTCTTATTAATGATAAACACTGTGCATTTATTTATTTATTTGGCACGCACAGAGAAATGAATGCAAACAGCTATAGCAGGAAACTGAAAAATGGCTACTAGCATTGTGATAGTAACAGTCACAACTGCTTTGTTATTCCATTTCAAAATGTGTAAGACAGCGATAGTATCTTTGTTCATCCCTTAGATAAAGGAATTGTATGTGCAATATATTCTAGAATCACATTTTAATGTTCTGTTTAATACACTGCAAATGATCTGGCCTTTTTATCTCCTTTCTTCAAAATATTAACAAAATTAAAGTTGTCCTGCTGTTTTCCCTAAAAGAGTAATTTTAATTCAGATGTCAGCAGTGATATCTGTTGTCCAACAAATGAGAGAAAAATCAATATGTTCCAGTCTTTTTAGAAAGGATTTGAATACGATTGAAGTCTATGTAGATAAGGATTTTATGTTTTGGAAAGTGTAAAGAGATAATGAAACAAATGATTCTGTATCTCAGTATCTGTAGAAGTAGCAATAGGAAAAACAAATAAATAATATCACCAGGAGAAAAATGTTCTTTTTTTTGACTGTGCATTTTGCCTACAGCTGTAAGCAATATGTGTGCTATCAGGACATATTCTTTTTCTAATTAGTAATATTGATGTCTATCATTGTAAAAGCCAGCCAAGTCACACACACAGATATACATGAGTGAAGCTTTATACATAATTTTCATGCACATAGATGCGGAAAAAACCCCAAAAAAACCTATGAATTACATATTAACCCTACACATGTATAAAACCTTTTTGGTCCCTGAAAAAAATATTCCACATAACGTTATTCTTAGAAGTTGTCTGAATTATCCTGAAGTTAGACTGAGAGAAAATGAGATTAACCAAACCCTTTGACTGTTTCTTTTACTGCCTTTGGTTTAGCCTAGTAAAATGGATGTTGCACTTACAAGGTTTTACTGGCTCTATTTTTTTAAAGAAAGAAAAATGTCTCTGCAATAGTGCTGTCAGAGTCCTGTAGCAAGTGCACTTGGGCTATGTCTGAACAGCACAGACAATAAGCATCCTTGCATGCCTGGAGTCCCAATCCTCAGACACTGATCACAGTGTGATGCTGCTCCCCCTGGCCTGATCACCACCCACTCCTTCCAGCCCTTGGAGATAAAGACATAAGGGAATGAGAGAAGGTGGTGCAATTCTGGGTCTGTCTCTGATATTATCTGGGGTCCTGCTGAGCAAATACATTCTTGGACAATTTCTTTAAGCCCATTGGAGTTGCTGGGAATTTTTCAAGCAAACAACTATTTCGAATTCTCCCTATGATCGTGAAGTCAGACTAGAAGACATAGAAAATAAATGTTTAACTCAAGACAAGTATACTTACTCTAAACCACAAGTACTCAAATAGCCTTAGGCTCCGAGAATTAGCAGAGTAGTTTAAGACCAAGATCTGTATTTGTTATGCCATATATATTAAATTTTATATAATTGTAGTAGCTCTTTGATTTTGACCATTTACAACAAGCTAAAGCTTGGATTTGGAAAACAAGCCAGGCAGAAACTTGGAATATATAAGTCATACTGAAAAAATACATTTCAGTCTCATCAGATTACAAATTTCAAATGGAAGTCTGTTTCTTAAAATGTTGTTCTTAGCAACACAAGGTTAATTTTCATACAGCAGAGACGGTGATAGACTCATTGCTGAATGACAATTAGTAATTGATCTAGTTTCAAATCCCACTGGTGCTCAGAATAGTCTGTTATGTTGCTTAATCTGTTAAAAATTGCCAAAAATAGTTTATTTTCAGGGTTTCCAAATCCCAGTAATACATACACTATTTTCACCAAAACTTACACAGTTGCTTCTGTCTAGATAGATAATTAAAACTTGAAAGATAAGATAACTCCCAACCAATGCAACATTTTTCTAGATTTAGGCCACATCATTATAATCAGTATTTGTTATATTTAATGTCTTTTTTGACCTGATTTGATAACTGACATACTGGGATTTCAAGCTATTATGCTACTACCTCATTTTAGGAAATCACATAATTAAATAGGAGTAAATGTTAAATCCGGACAAGATATTTTTATTAATTTATTAGTTTTACAAAATCTTCAACTGCTGTGACCACTCATGCTCAAGAATTTAAAAAAATAAATTATGGTCGTCTGTTTTAGGACAGGTCTTTGAACAATTTCCAATGGAATACAATTTAAAAAAGAATACAATCTGATTGATTAAAACTTCTCCAGTGACACAGAGCAGGTTGGCTGGGCATGGCTTATTGCTTTATTAATGTAACTTATTCACTATTTTAATTTCAAATGCACGATTTTAATTTTGGGGAAGCCTCCTGTAGTAAGTAGCAGTCTCTAAATACTTACCCAAAAGGCTGCTTACAGCAGTCTGCTTAAATTATATGAGGATAGTCTGCGTCTCAGTGCACAGAAATGCTCCTTTTATTAGTACAACCAATTAAAACTGAGATATTATATGACAGCTGTGAAAATTGTTAATAATTAGAATCCAGTAAATGACTGCTGTGTCATGATTCTGATCCCTGTGCAGTCATCCTCACCTTGAGAGTATTTCAGATTAAAGGTAAAGGAAGAAGAAAGAAGATTTTATTTGAATCCATTGCCTCTGGGAAAATGATGATGGAAGTAAGAACAGGAATGGTATCTTTCTTCCTTGGGGAATGGTATCTTTCTTCCTTGGGGAATGGTATCTTTCTTCCTTAGGGGTTTGTCAATAGTTGTGTTGCAGCCAACACCAGAACTGTCAGATAAATGAGTTGTTAAGAATTCAACTTCGAGACAGGGAGCTAAGTTTTTATGCAGATGCTGAACAGCCAATACAATCCCAAAGAGAAGTAGATGACATTAGTCACAAATGTATGTAAGCTTATTTGCAAAAATGCTGGAAGAAATCATAGGATGACAACTGCCAATTGGAGTGAGGCGGATGGGAAAGTGTAATTGACTTTGGTATGAAAAGAAATGCCTTCCCATAGCATTTTGCTCCTGTGGATTTTTATGAAGACCCACCAAGACCTTAAAAATACAATCCTGCAAGTCCATCTCAACAGACATTTTAAAGATATGTGACACCATTTCTGAACCATGGTTGCTTACATCATTAAAGTAAGAAAATCAACCAAAATTTGTAGATTTGGAACTACAGGGGCTGTTTTACTTCTAATAAAAAAGGTGAACTGTCATCAGATAGAGTATCATTTAAGGTACCAAATGGTTCACTTTTGAAGTAGAATATAATTATCTCACATTCACTCATTGGAATTTCTGGCATGAAGTAAACCCAAAAATACGTATACAAAGTTGTATTAAATATTCATAGGTGCCTACAATGTGAAAAAACATTCCTTACAGCAATCTATATTGCCAACCTCCTTTTAACTTTTTGCACAATATATATAGCTAGCATATCATATCAGAGGTTGATAGCAAGACCAGTAACAGGAAAAAAAAAATATCCCATTAAAAATGTAGGAGATAATATTATTTCCCAAAAAATGTTAGGTGAGCAATAATTACTTGACAATAAAAGCCAGATTACTTTCAACTGCATCTGCATTTCACATATCTAACTTTGAAAGCAAAATACCTCAGTAGACTCTGTTAACAATGTAACTATTATCCATGAAAGATTTTAATATCTATTTTCACAGACAGAAATGGCACTACTAGACCTAGACCATAAAAGTCCACCTCCCATTTCTTTGCTCTGGGCTTATATTAAGAAGGGAGCAAAAATAAACATGATTATACTATTAAACATAACCAATGATTTTTAAATAAAGTCCTTGAACATCCTCTTTGGAAGGACAAGCAAATATAATTAAAGCTAAACAGAANTTTCTGGCATGAAGTAAACCCAAAGACTTTTTCTGAGTTTCCAAAATTGAAAGCATGAGAAAAAAACCTTTATTTTTCAAATTGCCCAAAGATGGGAAAAAGTCTTAGTACGAGATGTAACATTTGGCACCCCGGATTGCAGAGGGTAACCGTCATTGAGAAGTGGCTGAATATACTGACGGGCTCTCAGAACTGATCTGTGAGCTCAAATCTGGACAACTATGGATGTGGTGGGAATGTGATATCAGGTGATCTTATAAACTGTAAAAATAAAGCACTTAGCAAATTCAAAAACAGTCTTCTTTTTTACAGCAGTCTTCTTTTTTCCCTTGACAGCTATGAAAATAGAGGGTTGTGAATGCACAGTGACTTTTCTTCAATTATAAGAAACCAGTTCATTGAGATGTTAGAAATAACATACTCAGTACAATGACAATTAAGCTGAAAAATAAAGTTCTAGCTGATATCTATGGATATTACTGATCTGTGGAAAAGCATTTTATTCAGTTTCTCATCTAAAGCCATAAAGGGATTTCCATACATATTTATTTAGCTATTAGAATCTTTTTTCTCCTTTCCAGAAGTTAGCAATTAGGACTACAAAAGGCATAACAGAGTGTTGTGCTACACCTGTCTTACTCCAGCAATCCAGCTGTTCTGGTGATAATGGGTACTCAGTGTGGAGCATGTGGCTGCCAGGATGGCAGGCAGTCTGCAGGATGCAGGTGCTCTCATCTCACTTCTGCCTATGATCCTCTCTGTGCCCAGGAGCCCACACAGTCACCAAGGAGGTTAGGATGAATATATCTCAAGATTGTTTTGGCTTCCACAAAGAAAGATGAAATGATCCTGACAGCACTGAAGTGCGGAAGGCAGCATCTGAACACAGGATAGGTTATGGCCCATTCTCTGCATCACTCTAATTTTACAAGCAGTTTTAAAATGTCATGGTGATGAGTCCCTGTGCAAGATGTGTTATCCTGGTGTGGGATATTGTATTTAGCTGAAGCATCTGGATTGCACATGAAATATCAGTGTTTACCAGAATGAAGGGATTGAATGAAATGTGTGAAAGGTGTGAAATACCGCATGGCCTTTCATGGACAACCCCTATTGGTGCAAAAAGCAAATACTTTTGATAACTTATATATCTCTTTCTGGTAACATTATAGTGATTTTCTTCGTATCAAAAGCTTTAGAACATGAATGCTTGATCACCTGTGTAACATTCCATGTTACTGTCTGCTAACAATGCAAATAACTCATATTTAATGTGGCCTTCCAAACAAGTTACCAAAAGCTCAAATTTTGGAAAACAGTGCTTTTTTTCCAGAAACATTTATGATTGCATGTCACATATATATGCTACATTTCTATCATATGAGAATTTTTAAATTCTTTGACAAGAATTGATCTGATCTATTGCTGTGTATAGATGCTCAGATAAAAGAGTGTCGCTATGAAGGCAATAGGTGTCCCAAAAATATGCTAAGCAAACAGATTGATTGGAAATTTTGACTTCTACAAGCAAGAAAACAGGAAAGAGTTTGACTCATTGGTCTTAATTTTAGCACAAAGTCAGTTTATCCAGGAAAGGCAAGAAGAGCTTTTGTATGTAGAAAGGATGGGGGAAATAGCAGAACTAAAGCACTCTCTGAAGAATTGTAATATGAATATGCTGTGGTATGCAAGATATATATATATCAAGAATGAGAGCCAATCTGGGTGACAAGATGAAGTACAGTAATGTGCAGCTGAAAATGCCATAGAAGGAAAATCTGAAATAATGATGAGTCAGTACTTAGGTATAGTCCAGACAAATAAAAAGTAACCATGAGCAATGATAAAGTGTCGCATACTTCATTTTATTCCTGTCTTTCTCATTATCTAAATACATATCACCTATTTATATTTTTATGTTTATATTTTATTGTGGCAGCAGCTCTCTGGCCACAGAGAGAAACACAACTTTCCCAGGCATCGTTCTGGGAAAAGTCTGTGAGGAGCTCAGAGAAAAGAATGAGAAACTATTCTTATCTTCACTTGCTGCACCTGGTATTGTGAACATGTGGAATGCGTTATGGAGATTTGTTTACCAAAGGGTGATTTCTTAATTAACCAATGGTGATGATGTTTTAATTAGAGGACCAATCAATTCCACCTGTAGCGAACTAGGGTATAAAAAATGTGTTTCTTAATAAAGATTTTTATTAATCAGCCTTCTGTGAATCATGGAGTCTATGCTAATTATTACCCATCTGGAGGCCCATTTGTGTGGAATATTTTCTTCTTGGAGAAAATAATAAAACTAATAGTACTAATGATAGCAACAAACAACAACAACAATAATAGCAATATAATAATAATAATAATAATAACAATGAAAAGAAAAGAAAGAGGGAAGAAAAAANATAATAATAATAATAATAACAACAATGAAAATAAAAGAAAGAGGGAAGAAAAAAACCCAAAAGTTATAAGTGATGCACTATAAAATCCTTTGCCACCTGCTGCCCATGCTCAGGCCATTCCCCAACAGCAATTATGCCCCAGCAAGATCCCCTCAGTTTATTTAGTGAGCATGACAATCTATGGTATTGAAAATCCCTTTCTTCAATTAAGATCAACTGTCCTGGCCATGTTCCCTCCCAGCTTACTGAGCACCTTTTCACTGGCAGAGTAAAAGACTCTGAAAGTCCTTGATTCTAGCAGTACTTAGCAACAACTAAATTTTCATTGTCTTATCAGCATTGTTCTCATATTAAATCTGAAACACAGCACCTNAATTATTACCCATCTGGAGGCCCATTTGTGTGGAATATTTTCTTCTTGGAGAAAATAATAAAACTAATAGTACTAATGATAGNAATTAACTCTATCCCAACCAAAACTAGGACACCATTAATTTGGTAGAATATCAGAGCCTAAAAACTCTGGAGGGACTTATAATTGAGACACAGTCTTCTTCCAAGCTTCTTCATATTTTTACAGAATAGAGTGGTGCAATAATTCCCTCTTTGTATTTTTAAGCAGCAACTTGTATCAGTGAACAGTGAGAAAAGACACATTCTATATTATCTGTACTGTTTCCAGCAGTCTATAATTTTCTTATCTCTCCAGCTCTTGTTTTTAGGTCCCAGTCCTGATACATGAGCATTAGTTGACTCCCAAGATCTCTGTTGGTGTTAAGCAGGAGATCCCACCAAAACAAAGCCTAGGCATGTTTTTTTGAGAAGGTACTTTCCACTTGGAAGTTGAGAAAACAAGTGAACAAAGTCCAGTTGCTGTGGCTGTACTCTCTCCTCCCACAAAATGCCAGGGGTTAAGCATCCCTGCAGCCCTCCATGCTCCTGGTTCACAGCACAAACACCCTGCTGTTTTGGAAGGTAGCACAGACCTTACATTGTTTGGCACATTTCAGATTAAAAAAAAAAGCCCACACAAATAAAGAAAACTGCGTCCTAGGATGACAGTGGCACTCCTTCAAGCTCCCAAAGGACCCTCTACCAAGTTTTCATAGCTCAAGTTCAACTCCCAGTCCACATAGCCTGACTGAGGATCTGTTCCTGAGAAGAGTATGTGGGTATGCATGCTCTTTAGGATGTGGCTTCAAAAGATAATCCACAATGTGCCTCGGTGGCTGCTGTAAAAGTATTATCAGTAGCTCTGTAACTCATTATTTAGGCCACAAACCAGTATATTTTAAAGCTCTGAGTCTCTTAAAGATATTATGTTAAATGATAATGATGAAGATGATGATGATGATGATGATGATGATATTAGTGATAATATATTGTATGATAATTAAGGTATTAATTATATCAGTAGTAGTACTAGTAATGATACTAGTACTGTTGCCACTAATAAAGAATATCTTGGTTTTCCTTCCCTTTTTTTCTGAGCAAGATATACATAGTAGGCTGAAGAACCCCAAGTAGACTTAAACCTTCATTTCAAAGAGTGTTTTACTCTTCATACAGGCTTTTCTATTCCACATATTTCACTATGACTGGAATAATGTATCTTCAGGATCCAGGCCATTTAATAATTTTCCTCAAAAAAGTATGATTTTATTTACATGTCTCACCGAGGCTGTTGAATTTATTCTTACTCCTGTTCAAACAACTCTGTATTAATGCAAATAAAAATATTAGGGAACTTTAATAACATAAATTGCTCCTAGTACTTGATCCCCCAAGGTGACTATACACATAGAATTAATATCATTATTATTATTATTATTATTATTATTATTATTATTATTATTACTACTATATTTTAGACCCCAGTTATATGCTATTACCTAGCAGATGATGTACAGCCCACCATGAATGTGGATGGAGTTTCCTGAAATTTGTAGCTACCTCTTGCAATCTACTACTCATGGAATTATTGGACAGTCCAGGTTGGATGGAACCTCATTGGAAGGGGGGCTTAAATGAGACCCTCAGGTACCCTATCTTTTATCTATCTATTTATTATTTACATTAATGCCCAATAATGCAGTTTAAATCCTAAAAAACAGAATAGTCTAAGCAATATTTTGAGTCTTGATTGCATCCCAGATTTTGAAATATATTTTAATGTATTGTTTTTGCTGTTGTTTTGTTTAATTGTTAGTCTCAGATTATGGGAATGCCTTTGGATGGTTTGTCCTGATTATCATAGGTAAGGAATAGCTGCAGCTCAGGGATGTGAGTTCTTGACCAACCTAAGTCAAGTCTAGTCACTCACACTTAATTTATATACCTAGAATTAGTGGTAACTTTGAAAATTTAAGCCCTATCCTCAAAAGGATTTTTTATCAAATTCATTAGCATCAAACTCAATAGAGTACATCAACAACCCCTTTTAAAACATAAATTATTAAATGCTTCCAGTGAGTCAGTGTAATTCATGCTTTTAACTGCAGCAAAGTCAAATTTTCAAAATACATTGAACATATTTTAATTGGACTCTTTATGGCAATGCCTGAGGCTTTGATAAAAATTCACAACTACAAGACATAAATGACACTGATAAATTCACTGGGTGACAGGCTGAAATGAAGAACAGAGGTGAAATTTCAAAATGTGAAAGGCTTCCAAATTTGTGTCTCTATCTAGCAATAAATCCATAGTTAAAAGTAACAAATAGTATTTCCAGGATTGATGCAAAAAGAGATCATCTCCTCTCCATGGGTGAAGCAGATTATTCAGAAAACCAGAGAAGAAATTAATTAGAATTATCAGCTCCATTGAACTAATTAAATGGTAAAGAACAGGAAATTTACACATAATGCGCGCCAGATTCTGTGTCTATGGGACCTGATTTCTAATTCTCTTACAGAAATAAATCCATGAAAGTAAATTGCTGAAATCGAATATGGTTGTTAATCTTACTCTCTTCAACCTTCCTTTGTCCTACACATATAATCCTTTGAGAAATCAGGTATTTGTGGACTCGGAGTCACAGTGCCATGAGATATATGTCTGGATGTCATAATCATATTTTACTACCAGAAAAAAAATTACTTTCATGGGAAAAAGGAAGAGCTTTGACATGCTGCAAAATAAGAAAGCAGCCATTTGTGGATTGCAGGATACCAAGAAGGAAAGAAAAGCATCTTCTTAGAGCTTCGTTGTTTTCATGCTAGAACAGAGCTAGACGAGTCTTTTGCTTAACTAGATATTAATGATTATATAAATATGTATTTTAACTGTCTGCTTAAATGATGAACAAGACGGCATTAGAAAAATTGCAATACTCCGAACAAAGCTCCTGTGATGGTAATTACATCTAGTACATTACCTCATAAAAAGAAGTCCATTTGTGTTAGAGAATTAAACTTCAGTTCGAGAACTGTGTGGGTGTACACAAAATAACAAATAAAAAAAAAAAAGAGCTACTCTTCTGCTACTCTGTCAAAAAGCTTTAGTGGAAAAGTCCCCTCAGAGGACATTTATTTTCGACATTTAAATGTTGAATTATTCCCAGATTTTCAGCCAATCATTTAAGTTCATTAGAGTGCTGAATGCTGCATGTTCTGCATCAAGTCACAAACATACCACTTGTAAATGTTTATTAAAATCTCTAAGATACATTTGGAGTTTCCACTGAAAAATCTATTAGCAGCACAAAGTCTTCTGAAGCATCAGGTTTTGGATGGGGTAGTGAAGAATTAAATATCAAGTAATTGTAATTTAAACAGCTGTTAAAATTAGTATCTTTTCTGTGTCTTCCTAACAGTTTATCACTTAATTTCCTTCAGTCCAGCTAAGAATGAATTGTTAGGCAAATGCAAAAATTTAAGCACAGTTGTAAATTAAGGTGTTCTTTTGAACCAGGGCTCAAAACTTAAAATTACATGTTTCATCAGTGCCTACCCCTGACCCACGACTGATATAAAAACTGTTACCTTTGGGGTGAGGTGTTCATACCTTTAAGGACAGCCACAGCAGCTGCCAAGTTTTCTAGACATAACTACTATTATTTTTCACTATGCTTTTAGGACAGACAAGCAAAACATTTTCCAAGTTCACCAAAAAAGTTTGTTCCAAGAGCTAAATACATTTTGAAGACCTTTAAGTTATTGCCAAGCGTAGCAGTTCAAAAACCCTCTCCTGCTCTCTCCTCTCCTCATTCGAAAATATTTTGATCACCATGAATTCTGGCAACTGTGATACTTAATAACCTGCAGACGAGACTAATTACTGTTGAGTCTTAGATCTGAAAATGCTTCAGGGTCATGCCAGATGAGGAACAAATGTCGTATAGTGAGTATTCTTTTGCCCAGTTATTAGGAACAAGAATTGGAACAACCTTCCCAGAGAAGTGGTTGAGTCACCATTCCTGGAGGTGTTTAAAAGATGTGCAGATGTGGCACCTGTGGACATGGCTTAGGGGTGGACTTGGCAGTGCTGTGTTGATGGTTGCACTTGATGATCTTAAAAGTCTTTTCTAACCTACATGATTCTATGACTCTATTAAAATATTGCCACCCTGTTGTCTTCTGTCCTATAACAGCTTGTCTATGTAGAAACCTTTTTAAAACCATGCCTATTATATACCTATGTTCATCAAAAGTAAACAAACAAAGTAAAAACACTAACCATAGTATTTCTTCTTCCAATTTAAATTAATTCCCTGAAACAGATGTTTCCCAAATGATGCTTAACCTCAGAATGTATCAGGTTATTCAAAATAACTTCAGGACTATGGATTCAGAATTCAAAGTTAAATTGTAAGATCACTTTAAAAATTGTGATGTTATTGTCCAAATTACCCTTTTCATTATTAAAAATGCACCTTTAGTTTTCTAGAAATATGAACAAATTCAATGGTATTATAAGAGAAAGCAAAACCCAGAAGCTCCTACTGCAGATAGCAGGTAATTCTCTGAAAATATGTAAAAAAAGAGGAATAAATTCCATAAAAGTGCTACAATTTTTGTTTAAAATTGTGCACTATAAAAAATGTTCTTTGAAATAAATTGAATCTCCTCTCACCCTTAGCACTGTTTTTTCCTTTAATCTGATTAGTATTTGCTTATCTTATTACTTTACAAAATTATAGCTTTGTTTTAATCAGTACTACAGCTAAGCATATAAGATCTGTCAAAACACCATGGAGTAGGTAATGGAGAGGAAAAGAACATTTCAAATAAACTTTCAATGACAATAGAATTTTCAAGATATCTTTAAACAACACTTAAAAAATGCTGCAAAAGATTTTTTGCTTGTGTTATACTGGCATATAATTTCATTGAAGTTGTATATCTTTAAAATGTGTGTAACATTCACTCATTGTAAAATTACTCTCTGTATCCTACATTTTGTTACATACCATTCCCTATATCAGTTTTTCTTAAGTGCTTAAAAGAAGCTTCATATATGATTTTATCAAATGTTATCTTCTTTCTTTTAGTCTGCAGAAAAAACAATATCCACAGCTTTCTTATTGTATTGGCTTCATGCAATGAGGTGTTCTACCCCTACATTTTCTTATTCTCTAATATCAGTATTGACTTAAACACCTTTCTTAACAACTAATCTGCTTCTTTATGTTTTTATGAAAGGGATTCAGTCCTCTATGTTCAATGTGTGTGTAAGTGCACAGAGTAAACACCACCACTTATGAAGAAACATTTCTAAATTGTTGGAGGGGGAAAAAAATCGATTTTTAACACCACGTGCAACTGGGCAAAACTGGTATTTCATATTTGTTCAAAGTGGATACTTTTATACTATTTAATTTACTGTCTATAAATTATAATTGCAAAAGAAAAGTTAGAATTGTTAATCAAATGGAAAATTGCAGTTCATGTTGCACAGGAATAAAATACTTTTCTAAGAATTTTGAGTGCCTATTTTTTTGAGAGTGGAGAAAAAAGAACATTCATAATAAGGTGTGCTTCCCTAGATATTGCTAGTATTCTACATTATGCTTTTATAGGATAACTTTTGCATAGAAGACCTTTTGATGTTATTAAACCTCACAGATGAATCACAGAATCACAGAATAATGAGGTTGGAAGAGACCTCTAAGATCATCAAGTCCAACCTATGCCCTAACACTTCAACTAGACTATAGCACCAAGTGCCATGTCCAGTCTTTTTTTAAACACATCCAGAGATGGTGATTCTACCACCTCCCTGGGAAGACAATTCCAGTACTTTATTATTCTTTCTGTGAAAAATTTTTTCCTAATATCCAACCTGTACCTTCCCTGACATAGGTTGAGACTGTGTCCCCTTGTTCTGTCAGTTGCTGCCTGGTGGAAGAGACCGACCCCCACCTGTCTACAACCTCCCTTCAGGAAGTCATAAAGAGCAATAAGGTCACCTCTAAGCCTGCTCTTCTCCAGGCTAAACAATCCCAGTTCCTTCAAATATTCCTCATAGGGCTTGTGTTCCAAGCCCCTCACCAGC
>VXBC01005314.1:182361-220703 GCA_013399945.1 Ploceus nigricollis | reverse complement strand
ATAAAACACACCACCACACTTCTGATTTTTGAAGATGGCAACATGTTACATAAAAGGTATTGTGCTTTAAGTTACACAACTATATATTATGCACCATAATTTGATGAAACACTGTCAATCTGCAATTCAAGAATATAAAGTATTCAAAGTAGTTTGTTTTCGCTTAAGAATACTTGTAGTGTTTCTGTTCTTTTTTCAGCAGTATGATGTATAGACACATATTCTAGCTCTAAATGAATGAGAACAAATTCCAAAGTGCAAGGAACATAAAAGTCCATATGGCTTGATTAATCCTTCCAGAAGTGTTTTTCTTTTGTTTTTTTCAATATCTAATTTGTACTAAGAAATGGGACAGCTTTGTAGAATCATAGATTCATAGCATAATAGAATGGTTTGGGTTGGAAAGGATCTTGAAAGTCATCAAGTTTCAACCCCTCTGCCATGGGCAGAGACAGCTTTCACTACACTGGATTGCTGACAGCCCCATCCAACCTGGTCCTGAACATTTCCAGGGATGAGGCATCCACAGTTTCTCTGGGCAACCTGTCCCGGTGCACTGTCATAGTGAAAAAAATGAACCTAAGTTTAGCTGATGTGAGTTTATTTCACCTAAAGAATCTTTTAACACATGAAGTAAAATAATTAAGAATATCTCTAAAAAATTTGGCATCATGTTGCAATCCAGTTTTTCTGTAGCCATATAGGGCCAATTTTTCACAGCCATTTAATAGTCCAAATATGCAGCAAAATTGAAAAGACCCATTCAAAAACTTAATTCTCAGTAGAATCTAGGAAGAACTAAGTGTATATATACATGAGTTAAGAGTGTATAAAGTCCTTGTGCTTCTGGGCCAAAATAGTTGCAAGGTTGAGGTAGTTAGTTATTTATACACTTTTAAAATCCACTAGAGGCCTATCTGCAGCAGAAGAAAGACCTTTGAAAACTACGCTTTTAGGAGACCAAGTTAATGCATGTATCCCTTGGAATAAGAGTTATGCCTTGAATAAATGTAAGATGCCATTCACTTAATTTAGAACTCAAAGTTAGACACCTAATCCAAGCTTGTCATTCATGCCAGCTTTTTCTTCAAAGTGAAGAAACATAAAGAGATGACTGCTGAGAGCGATTCATCCATTCTTAAGACCAACATTTAAGTAAGGTAAGATAAATTGTCCTCTAGAGAAGCCGATCTCCTTCCTTTCCAACACATAAAGGAGTTAAGTCAAGTGCCTTAGACTACATGTTTAACTTCTGGACAGTGAAAGATTAGGTAAATCCCACCCTTTTTTCCTCTATGACACATCTTCAGAATTGTTTATTCCTTTTCTTGCTGTTCCCTTCCCACAGGGCCTGCACTGATATATCCATCATTGTATAAACACCAATTCTCTAAGGTACTGTAATTTGTTACTGTGATATTCGAAATATTTTATATTATGTTTAACTTATTGAATAAAAAATTACAAAAAGAGACAATTTTGCCTCTTTTTTCCCCTACCTCCTGTCAATGTCTATGGACTTGCATCATATTTTTCCAGAATTATATAACAGTCAGAGAAAGAAATGGAAGGGGTTTTTTTAGCAATAAAAAATTACTTTATATCTATAAACTCCTTTAGACATCGGAAAGGACCAATATAGAAAAATATCACAATGTAACAGTCAAAACTCCTTGCTTAAGACTTTAGTCTTAAGATTTTGCTGGTAAAATTATATCAGAGAAAATGCCAGTCCTCCAACTACAAAATTAGAGACAATGATTGTAGACCAAGGGCCTGCTCCTGTTCCTCCATATCCCAACAGAGGAACAGTGGGATTCCATGAAGTAAACAATATTTTTCAGTGATAATAGACACTGCAAATCCCAGAGTCCACACCTTACCCTGGGGTTTATTCTGTTCTGTATTAGTGAATTTAACATCTGGAAATATTGAAATCCATCCTTTTTTGTCTCTAGCCAAGTCAGTGGTAGCTATGAGTCTCTATTTAAGATTTTTGCTCAAGAAGAGGCAGTTCTCGCACTGGCAGTGGTGGAATTTCTGGTCTATAGATTGGACTTGAAATTTGTTTTTGGGGTATACACAGAGTAAAAATACAAGAAAAAAATAACTAAGGTACACAAAAAATTCAATATATATTATTTACTATCCTTATTTTTTATAACAGTGATACCAAACAACCCAAGTATACTCAAATGGCCAAAAGCAAATATTTTAATTTTGTTTAGTTGCCAGTGTTAACAATGTAATTGCAAAGATTTTCTTGCATTCAACTGCTTCAGATTTCACAGTCAATTTTGCTGCCTGCAACCAAGCATTATATTTACTCTTAAATAACTATAAGTTTATTGATTTTTATGGGGTAGGGGAGGGACAGGTCTGAATCCAAACTGCTGGTAGCTAAAGAAAGAGCAGTAGAGTGTAAAACTGACATCTGACCAAGTAAGTGCAATTAATGCGTATCTGTAGCTGACAGATGATTTGGTTACATGCAATTCTGACTCATCAGATAAGTTATACTTATTCCAAAACACAGAAGACTGTGGGAAGTTCTCATAACCAGAGTCTTTGTTGAAAATGTGTTCTCATTTGTAATTCTCATAGTGTAATTCCACAGATATTAATGTAACTGAGAAAGTAAACATCACACAGGATAGGTGGATCTACAAAAAACCCAATGTAAAATAAACATGATTAACACAGAGTAATGAATTTGACAATTCAAAAGAGTTAAGTTTCTTCTTGTTTCCATTTGTGACATGTAATTAAATGCTATCTTTATTGACTCAAAGCCAACAAAGGGAAAAGCCGGACCAGTTACTTCTGTCTTTAGTGTTTGGTCAACAATACTTCCGGCCTCATTTTGAGCTTAAGGAATCCTGATGCGAACAGAATTTTGATTAGTCAACCCGTATACTACTTAATGGCTTTATTATTCTTTCATTTCAGCAGAGAAAAAGTTTTTACAAGGTCTGGGATATTATCAAAGGCATTCCAGGTGTTGAAGAAAAATTCCCTGGCAGATAGCTTTATGCTGAGACTAGTTCTAGTCCTCATTTTCAGCTATTTCAGGTGAAAACTGTCAAAACTACCTCATTAAAATAAAACAATGCAAGATTTTTCCTAACATAATAAAATAAAAAAATCAAAATTATGTGTGTGGTTTCCCTTGTAATGTGAAAGTAATTCTTAACCAAAAGATGTAGTTTTTGAATTGCCGTGTCAACACCATAGACATCTCTGCTACACTTGCAATAAGTGGAGTAGGATTACTATATAAGACAAGAATAAAATATTTCTCTTAAAGTGCCACCTTCTTTTTCTGCAATGAGTGGTATCTGATAAATGTGCAGGGTTGTTGTATGTATGCATGCTAATTTTCATGATATATATAAAACCCAGCCAGTTAATATGAATGTGTGACACATGGATGGGAATCCCAATACTAGAGTGGTGCTCCTAGACTCTCTGTTTTGTGAGGGCAGTGAACCTAAGAAGAAAAGGCCAGAGCGGAGCTGAAGATAGATCAGATGATTGGAATGTAACCAGGGCTGAAGGACTCTCTTTGATAACCTTGAGGATGGTGGATAAGTGTAAGGCGGAAGGAACCAAGGAGGGTGGTTGGACTCAAGAGAACTATGTTTAATAATATAGACTGCTGACATGGTTAATATGAATTAAGAAGAGGGATTGATGACAAGTGAATTTGTTGTCATTATGTGAAATAAGAGCTAAATTCTTAGGGAATAAGATATAGCTTTGGCTGCTCCTTGTCTGAACTGACCTCTTCTGCCATTCTAGCCCATGACCACTACTCTTTTGCTCTAGGGGGCAGAAGCAGATCTACTGGAATGACTTCTGCAAAGTAACATTTGCAAGGACTCTATAAAAGAAAGATCACATTACTGAGTGAAAAATACATATTACCTTCGTAGGTAATTTCATTCACATTTTGCAGATAGGTGGTACTTACATACATATATATTTTCTCCCATGGAAACAGACAAGCTAATAATTTACCTGGGAAAAAATCACCTCAGGAAAATTGTTTTGATAACAATATCTCCTTTGATTTTTATGAAAATAATAATTTTTTTTTGGATTTGGGTAGGAAACCAAAAATAGAGAATCACACCTTTCCATGTCATGTAGAGAACCACATCATTGAGTGGATTGAAAATTCATCTATTAAGCAGGATAGCTCAGATAGAGAGCAACTTCTAGTCTAGTGTTTGTGTCTTGCACATCATACACCAGTTATAGTCCCTTTCCCTCTGGGTCTGGGCTAGACTGGCTGCAGGATCCAGGCTCACAGAATACTCAGGCTGGATGTGCTCTTGTCCTTGTTCTGACTGATGGCTCGGCCCCTGTGCAAAAGGGTTTCACCTTGGTCTCAGCCTTTGATATTAAGTCTGAGGCCCACACACGATATGCTGATCTCACGTCCTATGGGGTAATTGTCTTCTCTATTACACTGTAAAGTGGATCATCAGCACAAGCTGCTAATGGCCTTGTTAATCAGGCAGCATGAGGCAAATCACTTTGACTTTCTCTATATGTAGGGCTGATTAGCAGTTATCACTGGTATCTCCATGGTTTCTGTCATTCACCTTCCCTGGCCCCAAATGTGTTACAAAAGGGTGAAATCAGCAATAGGCACCTTAAAACATTCTTTGTTCTGGGCTGTGGCATAAGGAAGACATATTCAAATTGCTCAGTGTAAGATGGTTTTCAAAGAGTTACCAAGTCTTTCTGAATGTAGAGTGGAGAAGGAACTGTCCAGTCTTTCCCTCATTTCATCCCTATACATACCTCTGTATAATGCAGTGGATTTGCTAGACTCATGCTCCAGAGTACAAAATTCTCATTGTGATTTAGCCTATGGCAAAAAAATCAACGGGTATTTTTTTCTGACTAATTGGCTGATTTGTTGAAGTAAAGGTTCCAGCTTTTGCAACTCACCATTGCATTACATAAATATTTGATATTAAAATATATCCGTTTACATTTTTCAGATGTAATAATCTAGTAGGGCTCGGATTGTGAGATTTTTTAGAATAAAGTAGGATCTTTGAGCCTTCACTCTTTTCAGAACTTGTGCTCACATTCTTCAAATAGGAGGCTTCTTCCAAGTCCTAGGAACAAAAATAAATCCTAGATAAAAAAACCCAAAACATGAAAATTTTTCTCTGGTTAATAAGACTGGAAACTCTGATGTTTCTGAAGCAGATTTAGGTATAAGATGAGTACTCATCTTCTCCACTGCCTGGAAACATTAACTTGCTGCTGCTGAGGAAAGGTCAAAGCATATGTGTTGACAGCTCCTGATGAGTGCCTAGGCACCATTTATCCTTTCTCCCAGTACTGGCAGGAACAAAAGGTGTGGTTCTTCCTGTCTCTCCTGCCAATAACAAGAGGGACTGAGGTCTTTTGGAGGAGCTCAAGCACCATAACACCTTATGGAAGCACCATATATAAATTTCTTTTTATATAGTACAGTATTTATTTTTGAAAGCAGTGAAGAAATGAAAACTGATGAAAAAATATCATCAAGGAAGTAATACAAAAGTATTGAAAAAACTTTAATTTGTATTCCAAATTAATTTCATCACCCAATTTCTTTCAATGGCCCTACAAATGCTAATAGCAAATGTACAGGCGTGGGTATGTGTGGGACCATTTATTTCAGCACAATTGCTAACTGAAAGTTGTAGCAAAATGATGGAAGAACAGTCTCTGATCACAACAGTAATCACAGAATTGCCATTATATTCCTCCATCCCTCTGGTCTCCTTTAAACCCTTTCCTTGCTAAGTCCTCAAGTAGTAGGTTCAAGATATTTTTGGGCAGGGGTGCATTGTTGTCCTCTACATTTTTGTACTGAATGCAATGCATCAGAAACAGGGAAAGTAGAGTTGTCAGGGCAGACTAATGTAACTGATTAGCTACTGTGACCAGCTGTATTGGATAGAAATAAATACAGAGTGGAGGAAGACCTATTGAGAAGGTTTTCAAATGCCTCCTGATGCTTATAGGACAAGCTGTACAATTGCAGTGGAAGACAGGGAAGATGCAATGTTCCTCTTTCTCTTTTTTATTGTTCTTCCACATGTTTGAATTCCCATTATAAAATGTGGCATCCTTTTAGGTGGAAAAGATTTGTGTCACCTGGCTTCTTCTATGCCCTCTAAAAATTGCTCTTTTTCTCCCATTACCATCAGTTTTCCCAGTCAGAAGAATTAGTATAATTATCTCAGTTCACACCTCAGTTCACAGTGAAGACACTCCAGTTTAATGGTCTGAGACACAGACAAACTCAGACACAGTTAAAATTATTTTTCTTATAGTCTCTTTTCTAAAGTCACTGTTCCATGAAAACAATATTAGAATAAAATTTTTAGCTCTTACTTACCCACTCAGTTCTCATGTTAAACCAAATTTTTTATTATTAGTATTATAATTGTTTTTCCTTTTTTCTGCCCACCATCTGATCGTCTCACTGTGTTGCTGACCTCTCTCCCTCAGACAAACTCTCAGATGATCATCATCTTAGAGCTGACAAGCAATACCTCTGGGCTAAATTCTGTTCTGCTATGCAGATATGCCTGTGTTAGTTTAAAGTCACTTAATTGATTTTCTGGTTAGAGAGGCATTGGAAGTGGTTAAATAAGAGGCCAAGTCTCTCTCAGCCTTTGGCTCCAGATGCTGGTTATTACTGATAAATAATTTCATAAGCTGTTTTCCTTTTTAGATATTTTGCTTGAAAACACGAATCCTGCTTTTAGAAAACTGTAATCAAGTGCTCTTGCTGTCTAATAGAAAACAGCAATAGTTGCACAGCACAGTTAGTGTAATCTCTTTCACAGTATGTCCTCTTTTAATCTTTTATTTGGTTCAAAGAAGCTGCCACATCAGAACATACAAGTGCTTTCTCTGAAGGAAGAGTCTGCTAAAGGTTTCCAAGGATGAATTTAAAAAATTCTGTTAATTACTGTATGCACACATTGGTTTTTTTACTTCCTTCGTATGTTAAGCAGAGTGAGTCTAAGAAGAAATTTGAGAAAATGAGACTCAAATTCAGTGTGTCTCTGAATTTCCTGAGACAGTGGCTGGGAAGGATAAGTTCCATATGGAAAAAGAAACTAATTTTCAATTGTGAGCTTGCTCATCTGAAAATGTCAGCACTTATGCCTTTGCTACTTAGAAAATTTTTGAAAACTCCAAAGCTGTTTCAGTCTATTGTGAATTCTGGAGTAAGAAAGGATTTCAAAGATATTTTCCCCTTAACCTTCCAGCAGTAAACAGCTGAAAGCAGAGCCCAATTAATCTAAGCTAAATGTTGTGCAAGCCCGTAAAAAGTGGGGACATATTTGCCCAGACATAGGGAGAATTGACTGGTTTTAAGTTAAACATTTATTCTTAAGTACAACAACAAGAGCTGAAGCAGTCACTGGTGGCTAGAAGCCTGAATTCCAGAAAGCCTCAGGACATATTTCAACATGTTTGCATGGACAAAATTCCCATAAGAAGCTGTGATAGTTTGTTAATATTTATCTATTCACATATTTCTCTATATTATATGTAAACACAAATTATGTGAAAAATTTTTACAGATGGAGGGGTACACTTCACCTGTAAGATAGAAGTAGCAACACATGTATTAATATAAATTAGTGATTTAACAAAGTTTGATGGCAAGTGAAACACTGGTTTAACAAGATTCTATGGCAAGGTACACTAAATTATTTACTGCACAAAGGACTAGGTCAAACAAAACTGTCAGGGAGACCTCTTGAGTCATGAGGCTCAGAAAGGGCAACCTTGTGTTCTAAACACTTGTTTGTCCTTCTCAAAGGGCAGTTTAGGTGTATTTGGATTCAGACTTGGTTCCAGAGCTTGATCAACAGTTTATATCTGAAGGATTCTGTGTGGAAAATAAATTCTTTATATCACTTAGCTAACATTTCAAAATTTAGCATGAGAATTTAATGAGAATCTCTTGTGGGAAGAAATCTATCAGCCTCAAGGAATAACCTTTAGAGGCACCTCTACTGAAGGGGACATCCTGGTCTGCAGCCCACTGCTGTGCAGGAGAGCTCAATGGGCCCTGGACTGTCCATTACCTATGGACTAAGATAATTGCTTCATAGTCACATTTGCATACCAGCTACAGAATTAGATTCTTCCCAGCTTGGCTTGACTGGGCTCTTCACCAGCACCATGTTTAGGAGAGACACATTGCTCAGATTAACTCTTTGCTGCTGTGTTTTTATCTGTCTCCCTCAAGTCCACTACAAGGTGGTTGCAGCCATCATGACCAGACCAGACACCTCCATTACTGCCACTACTGATTATCACTTGAGTAAATCACGTGAAATAAAGGTCAGGCTGGGGGGCTGAGCACACCATCACACAAACAGGCAGAGATATATTAGTGTAGATATATGCACAATTTAATAAAAGTAATAAGAGAAAACTTAAATATGTTTAAAGTTTCCATGTAAAAAGCAGTTAAATTCAATATTATATTTGGCAATGTAATGCTTGTGTTTTATGATGACCTTTAATAGACAGGAATACTAATGAGTCCTGTTTTCTGCATTTGTTATGCTGACTACAAAACATGTTGAAATGCAAAAGGCACGGCTTAGATTGGTTTTAGACTTGATGTTCCATTCTACATAACTCAAGGATTTTAAGTGCCATCAGGTAGCTGTAGCTGAATATATAACAATACAGAACAGGAAAATTACTGAAGAAAAGTTATTTAACTTTAATTTAGTTTTCAAATTAAGGATATACAATCTATATATCGTTGCTAAATTCTCAAATATTTTAATTTTCTTAAATAAAATTTTATTTATAAAACCAAACCAACAAAAATTCATAATCTTTCCTGGATTTAACAATGAAAAATCACTCTGCCATCTTCAATCAATGTAGAATATAGTTCTGTTTCATTCAAATGCATGTTAAACATGGACCAAAGTTGTTTTTCTTAGAGGTAAAGTGGCTAAGAGCTTTAGTATTGTCTCAAAATCATTTGTTTTAAAATGTCATTATTTGTTGAGCTCCAATCAATGGCATGGATATATTTTTTTTGTTTTTTATTCTCATGGCAATCTAAATATAGTCAATCTTGATATCAATATAACTGACGTCAGTATAACAGAAAAGTGAGAGCTTGGTGGATTTGCAATAACTGGGCTCAGGTCTTCAAGCTGAGACTATTACACATTTCTATGGATATCAGAATTGAGAAAGTCTTTTTACCTACCTCTCCTGGTCAAGCTGATTTGATCATTAGAATGGATTAATTTCCTCCATTTCCATGAAGTAAGAACAAACATCTGTGGAGTTGTTTTTGTGTTCTAGCTTGTTAAGTGTTGACCTTAGTTTGTCATTCATTTGAACTTCAGGAGTTCAAAAACTCCAAGACAACATTTAAATACTGGAAGAACAACTTAGTGTGACTAGTATTTTCATTATTCTTTGTAATCTCAAAATTATTATCCCTTCACATGCTGTTTGGACTTCAGCACTTTTGGGTGTAACACATCAGGCCTTTGGACTTATGTATGTGCAGACTGATTACGTTCTCCCTGCTTTGCTTCCCTCCACTGAAGATAAACCTTACTCCAGACTTTCCTCCTGGACTTGCACCCAGCTTTTCCACATCCTTTGTCACAATGACCCTGGCCCTATTCAGCATTGGTTCCTCATTTACATTAACTTCCCTTTCACTGTTTATATAGTTGTAGAATCCTTCCTTGTGCCCCTTCACAGCCCTTGTCAGATTCAGTCCCAGGTGGACCTTTGATTTCCTAACCCATCCCTGCACAATCAGACTGCAGCTTTATATTCCTCCTGGATCACCTGTTACTGCTTGCTCCTCTTGGACATTCCCTTTCAATGTCCAAGTCTAGTTAGAACTCCTTGTCCATGCTGGCCCCCTGCTGCCTTTGCTTTACTTCCTACTCTTGGAGTGAACTATTCTGAATTTTCAGGAGGTGATCCTTAGGTATCAACATGCTCTCCTGGACTGCTCCAAGCATATCTCTGAATAGTCTGAAAACTTCTCTTCTAAAATTCAGGGATCCTTTACATTCTTTGAATGTGCTAAGACCCGATTATTGCAAGATTCTTCTACCCAAATTAAAGTGCAAACAAGACCATATGCCAAAGACAATAATACAGATTTTATTTAACAGTAAAATTCAAGGTAGAGAGATAGAAAGAAATAGAAAGGTGGGCAGGGAGTGAGAGAGAGAGAGACAGATTAAGCAAAACATAGTCACCACCCATGCATCCACCGACATCCCATTTGTCCTTCTTTACGCTGGGCTTTTCGATGGTGGAGGTCCCAAAGTCGTTCAAAACATTTCATTATTTATACATGCTATCAAAGAAAGGAATTAATGCTCTTTGGCTGCACAGTTCTCTTATTCTATTGGTTAAATTATTCCCTCACTTCTAATGTTAATTAATCCCATGCTTCTCTTTCTCTTGAGTTGGTGGGTTTCTTTGAGTCAGTGGACTGTGTTGGAATTCCTCCTCTGCTGGAATTACCTTTTACTCCATCAGACCTGATTTCAGCACAGTTGCTGAGTTGGCTTTCTTTGTGGATTCTTTGTGTCCCAGCTTTCTTTACCTCTCCCTAGGTCTGAGATAACACCTGGATAATAGTACCACCTTTATCTTAAATTCCCATCAAACGACTTACAGTCCAAATTCCAGGAATCCACTGAAGCTATTCAGAGTGGAGGAGAGGGAGGTGGGGACATGAGAGGCCACAGATGCCATTTGACCCGTAACTTGGGGAGCTTTGTTTGACCAGGATGCTCGATGCTTGTATGGGCAGTAGTCCCTCCGCACAATCTGCCACAGTGGGAACTCTTGCCTGGATGCATTACCCAGGATATGCCAGCCAGACCTCCCCAGGCCTGGAACCACTGCCATCCTGCTGCTCCTCTCTGTGCTTATCTCATGGCAAAGTCTTGTGGTCTTGACAGTCTGAGACAGGCAACAGTGAAGTCCTAACTGTCCAAAACTAAGATCCCAAAAGATGATCACAATTAGTGTGGTAATGTAGGAGTACATCCGTATTGTGAAATGGTTGGTGTTGAGGACCTAACAACAACAAACTACTAATTTTGTGGGGTTTACTTCAGTCTACTGCTATGCTTCAGAAAGTGGAATGAGTTTCCCAGTGATATGTACTCAAATGTAATCAAATTTCTGCAGTCAGAACATAAACTAGAGGATGGCAAGAGGGTAAAATTGAAAGATTCTCTTTAAAACACTCTCCCAATCTGAAATAAAACATTAACATGGATCTCCTAAAGTCCCTAATCTTAGAGATTCCTAAGTTTCTTTAATACCTAAAACCTCATTAGTAAATTATTATATTTCTGGTCATCACCTCACAAATACTGAAGGCTGTTTAATTCTAGCAGGCTGAAAAACAACCTTTAAAACTTCTATATATATATTTTTTTTTCTGAACACACATATTTAACTAGGCCATACAAACCACAGCAAGGTGGAAATCCATTCTTCTTAAGTCAGTTCCTGTATTTCAGCTGTTGGAGAACTTATCTGAGTTTCAAGTGGCTTTGTAATATTGCTTTTGTCCAATTACAAGTAGATCGGAAACTCTACCTTTCAGGATATTTCCTAGTAATCAAAGACAGATTTCGCGCACATTTTCAAATGCGGAGAATTGAAATTACTATGTTTTTTATTGGACTATAATGAATGTAGTTCCCCATCTTGTTCTCCAGACTTTCAGATGTGAATTTTCAAGAGATGAACTTGAGAGAACCCCACAGAACACAAGAGCTATAATAATATGTCAGCATCAGAATGGATCAAATTGAATCCAGCCTCCTATACTTGCAGTGGATAAGGCAACAAAACCAAGAAAGCTAACGCCTTTCATACTCCAAATAACTTCCCATGTTGCACATTTGTTGATGAAAAGGTAAAAACAGACTCAATGGCTTTATTACTTTAGTGAAAACTCACCACTGAGCTTCCTTTCTCAAAAAAGGGGCTTTCATAGTTTAGAAAGAATAATTTAATACTTTTTATTCTCAGTGGTGTTTTTACCAGTAACCACACATTTTGGGAACTGGATTTTTAAGGGACTCTATATTTGCCTGTTAACACTCTGCTTTTATTAAAGTGCCTAGACCAATTTTGGTAATTTGCTGTAGCAGAAGATTAATTTACATTGGAACATAACATTTGCCTGGAAATGTGACTGTTTTAATTATCCAGTTCCAAATGCTATTTTTCCTTTCATGGATGCATAACAGTGTCATATACCCACAAAAAGTTCAGCATTTATTAATCAGCCAGCAAATATCTAATTTAGATATAATTTGTTATTGTTATCATAGGTTGAACAGTCAAAAAGTTATTAAAATGCTCTTCAGAGTGCAAAAAATGAGATGTTTAAATGACCTCATTGCTTTTAAATTTTTATTTTAAACTATTAAAAATCTACCATCACAAATATTGTTTCTGACCTAATACAGACTTCTATAGAAAAATTAAATACTTGTGCTACAATTCTACTATGAAATTGGTATCCTTTTGTTCTAACATTTCACAGAACTAAGTAGGGAAGTTGCACCCAAGAGATATTCTGCCTTAGTCAAATGCAAGTAAAAATAACCAGACTTCTAACAACTGTATGTGATTACAGAACCATGATTTCATAATGAGTTCTGGAAGCCTGGATTTAATAATAGTAATGTCCTTATACTAAAACACCTGTCTGATCTTCAATACTTTTGAATGTTGAAGTGTTACGATTTCCGCAAATGGAGTGTGAATTAAAATTTAAATTATGAGCCTTTTAAAGCATGCCATGCCTAACAAAATGAGCATTCAAATCCTTCAACACTTTATCCACCACCATCACCTAAAATAATCTCCAATCCCATTTCAGAATGTGAAGTTTTCCTACATGGAATTTATCCTTTGTATTTAGTAGCAGCAGGACAGCAGAAGTAAAATAAATAACAATTCTTTATCTCATTTTTAAGCCTCTCAGCATAAGTGAACAGAGGAAAAAAGCCACCAGCAAAGATTATCATGTGTGACCATTGCCCAGAGCTGACCAGAAGCAAAAACTGTGGACTAGAAATTTCCCTGGCTATTAACATAGGATTTTTTATATGGCATAGATCTTAGAGATGGATTTGTGAACATAACCATTAGAGGAATCAGAAAGAAAAATATTTGAGACCAAATTGATGATGAAATCATAGGTGTGGATTTTTGAGCAAGATAGCACCACTGTTTGTTTTCCCTGTATTCAAGAGGAATAAATTTTTTAATGCAACATTACATCCCTGTAACTGACTTTTGAAACCAAATATTTTATTCATGCAAAAATATTCTTGAAAGGTGTAAATACTGACTGTAAAAGGGTCAATATGGGGCTAAGCCTGAAGCAGTATTGGTTATCTGAAGTTATTATTCTAATATCAAACAGCAAATGAACCCAAGATTTAAGATGATAGGTACTGTAGAGCATGTGAAAATGAGATCAAGAGGAGATTAAAGCTAACTATAATAAAGCTGCTCTCAGTTCAGAAACAGTTAATCACAAAAAGCAAATCATCTGTAAGCAATTCATATCAGATAATATACTATTGTATCTTTGATAAGAATAGAGTTAAAGCACTTTTTAAACGAATACTATTTATCCATTAAATAAAAAATATTAGCTACACTATAAAAACTGTCATAATAAGCAGGTCATAAATTTCTGGCAAATCATTAAAGTTTGTTTATATCTTCACCTGTGGAACCAAGACAGGAATCCAGATAGCTGACAAACAAACCCTCCTATTTGGATAAGGATCTCACCTGTTTTGTGCAGTGCTTTCAGCTGAAATAGTTTAGCGCTTGATAGGTCCATGTGAGCAAAGGGTCCTGATATACCTTTGCAGCCATTTAAAATTTACACTACTCAATGGTTTTCATTAATTTTGTCTCAGTACTTCTGTTGTACCATACATTCACATAAAAAATAAATCCTGTATTTTTTGGTCTTCTTTAAGAAGCCTTTCATAAAGGTTCCATGATTTTCCCTCATTCTTTAAAGGAGGTATGCTTTCCTTTGTTAAAGCAATTGGAAATTAAATTGTGTTAGCCTTATTGTCATGTTTATTTTTATGCTGTTTCTAAATGGGCTTCATTCTGATTAGCCAAACATGATAGGGCTGGTCAGTGATAACACAGTACTGAATCTATCTATAACCTCTCTAGGTGTATTTGAACCTCGGCTAAAAAAGTCTAATTCTTCCTTTTGTTTTATGTGTAACTGATTTAAAATCTTTGACTAAATATTTTTGTGAGCTACAATGTTGTAATTATTGCCTTTACAATACTCGGTCAAGAACAGAATTTCATTGAGCCTGTAGGAAAGACCTGTAAATACTCTTATTGCATTTTCTAATATTCTATATTTTTGGACCAAAGAAACAAAAAGAGCTGGAGGGTTAGATAATGTAGTTTCAATACTGTCTATTTACAAGCTGTCAAACAGTTATTGTTTTAAGGCTGAGACCTTTTTTTTCAGCTGAGAATTCATTAATCCTAACTTGCACTTAATATGTGGGCACTGTAATGGGGATTGCTGAGACTTATGACTGTAAAAAGCACTGAGCAGTAACAAATCGTGTGTCTACTCTGTAGCTGTCACCATGATTTGTGTAATGCAAAACCTGTACTAATTTTTAGCTAGATGACTTGAGTCCTCAGAACACCAAAGTCCAGTGAAGGCTACGGACTCAAACATTACATTTGACAGGTTTGCTTGGTTGCTAACTCAAATCTGTCTAGACCACACTATAATGACAGCAGCTCTATTGCAGACACTGGTGATGAAGGTTCATACATATCCTTCCTGCTGTCCAAGAGAATTTTGAGACTTGTCTGTGTGAATCCAAGCTGTCTGGAAAAGCATGGCTCAGCTGTGTGTAGTGTAGAGTATGTATGCAGAAGAATCCCAGATTGTAATATATTATGTTATATATAGTCTGATGGAGGAACACGCCACAGCTCTGATGAGAAGAGTTGAATTGATAATTTGTTTCTATTGACTGAAGTAGGAGATTTTGTGGTTAAAATAGGGATTAAAAATACATCAGTTTGTATCCTAGAAACCACTGTTTTTTCAAAATCACCAAGAGTTGAATAATTCTATTAAAGTTCTCACAGCAGAATATAAAACATGCTTTTGTTTGTAGCTTGGGCTAAAGGCTTTATGTTCCTGTTTTGGCTCTTACTGCCTATGGTACAATACAAATGAGAAGTACCACAGAAACTCAATCCATATAGGGACAAACTGACTGTTTCAGATGATTATTTAGGTATAAAAATTAAAAGAAAGAAACAAAGTTCTCCCAGGAAAGTACAGATGGAGGTGAACAGACTAGAATTTAGACTGTAATACAGAAAATGCTGTATTTTATTAAATACAACATTGATAATGTTTTCAGTTATTGCTCTAAAAAAGAAGTTTACTATTTTACATTTTCTCATCTTAGGTACTGTGACTTCATTTTCTGCTGCTGTTATGCTTCAGAGTCTACAGAGAAATTGAATTCCATGAAAAAAATACAATTATAAAGTAAACACTGTGCTAAAATTTATTCATCTTTGACATTTCTATTTCATATCTTGCTCAATAAATTTATTGACTCATTTCTTGGCACTCCCAGTAAATAAAGTTTTATTAGACATTGAAACTCATTCAAAGAGGTAAGAGAAAAATGAACTACATAACTGGAAGAATGGGTTTACTGGATGACAGTCAGGTATGGTTTTAATCTGATTTACCCATCTACCCTTCCAGAGAAAAAATAATCTCATAAGTGGATGAAATGTAAACCTGGCAGTTTATGCTATTTATTATAGATTTCTCTGGCACATAAACTGAAAGTTAAGGTTAAACTGAGACATCAGGTCCTTGCTTACACATTTTCACAATATCCAGAGACAAAATTGGTACAATACTTTTTTTCTGAATAAACAAGTTTTTCAAACAAAACCCTAGACCTTTCACCTCTTTGAGTGATACATAATTTTTTGTTGAATGTTTTCTCACTCATATGGCATAAATATCAATTTTTGGTCAAACTCTTGAAAGTAAAATTATATATTAATTCATTAATTCATTAACAGGTGTTACGTAGTTGTTCTCAGTCACATATTCAAAGACTGTGCTCAGAGAAAATATAAAATCAAATACCCAATCTCCCCCATTTAAGCCAAAATAAAAATGGTAACAAGACCTACAAAATTAAATGTAAAATATTCTTTAAATTAATAGCAGTCTGTAATGCATAGTGCATGTAGTTTAAATATACAGTGTGGCACATACTAGAGGTGAATAGGAATTATTGCCGGCAAATTCCTAAGTTCTGGTTCACAGATTTCTGCTGCCTATTTTACTGCCTTATTATAATACCACTCAGTGCATCACACATTAGGCTCTGACATGGAAAGTTCCTTGGTGGGTTTTCTGATATAAACACTGATATAACCATAATAAAATTGGGTAGAATGACATCTCCTTCCCTCTTTCCCATGCTGCAGCATAGATCCTGCATTCACTTCACAGGACTTGCTGCTGGAAAGGACAAAGATTCCACAGTGTGCTTTTTTCCATCACCAAAAAGGTCCTAAAAGGAGCAGAGCAGGTCAGAGCTTTTTCACGTTAATCTTAAAACAGTATGTTTTTTGCTGGTATTTCACTTTGAAGAAACAAATTTGTTTTTATTATTGACTGTGAAACTACAGAACTACGGTGAAGTCAGTAGAGCAGGTTTAATACAGAAGTTTGTTAATTTTAATTGTCTACATACTGCATGAAAAACAGGACTTGAAGTTTCACAAGACATTTAATTCATCACTTGTGGTTCTCTCTGAAATTAATTCTTGACTCCATATTCTGCTGAAAGAAAAAAAGAGATCTATTTGCAGGTTGTGTATTAGAACATATAAATAAAATATTTCTGACTTTAAAATGTATAGAAATATTGCATTTGTAAAAAAAAAGTAATAATAAAAAGATGTGTAGGCATATGAACATGCATAAAAATATATCTCTATACATATATATGCACACTCATAAATAGATTTGTACAACATCTATCACATATTTTGTATGTCAGATATATACGTAGCTTTGGTTGTTATGAGTAAAAAGATATCTTTAGCCATGAAAGAGGAAAAAAGCATGAAATGGTTGATTCCAGTGAATTTTCCACAGTGATTCATTGACTAAAGGCTGCTAGAGATCATAATCGTAACTAAATAAACAAACTATTTTTGAATAAACAGATTATTTTAGAAACTGTAAAATTATTCTGAAACTATATACTTTTCCATATACATATTTACATATTTTAAATCTTGCCACAAAAGTTCATTTGTTCCCTTACCATCCTTTCAGAGCTATTCCTTTATTAGTTATCATGATTATATTTTGTTTAAGATTAAAGTTGTTAAATTGTGCTCAAGGGCCTTCATTCCAGTAATGCCCACCACAACATTGCTCTGTGAGCTCATGGTGAAGCAGCCTTAAAAGGTGACCTCCAAATCTTTCATAAGTTACTCTTTTCTATGGACAAGATTTCTTAGCTAATAGTATAAGCCATGGATCTTGTTGCAAAGTATGTTAGTCTGTACCTGCATTTTGCTGGATTCTGACAATCTGACCAAGTGATTTAGATTAAATTCTAACAGTAAACTGCCCTCCTTTTTTTTAGTATCCCATTAATCTTTGTGTCATATGCAAATTTAATCAGTTAAGATTTTATTTCATCATCTAGATTGTTTCTAAGAATGTACTGAATAGTGTTGGACCAGGAATCTCTCTCAGGAGACCTTCCTTGGACAGCCCTGCTCATTGATATCTGCCAATAAGACCTTTTTTAATTCATCTAATGTGTTTCCTCTTGATTAAAAATCTTGCATTATAGAAAATTAAAAATGCCATGTGACAGAGTTGCAAAAGCCTTAGAGAAGTCTAAAATTGCTGTCTCAACACAGTTGCCAGTTTTGTTTGACAAAATATACTTCTCCATGAGACTTCAGCAGTATCCATGATACTTTTTGGTTTATGTTCTTCAGTGAAAGAGATCTGAAAAGAGGTATTATTTCATCAAAGCAGGGTGAAGTACGTTCTATTGCTCCAGTCACTTCATTTCTTTAAAATATTTTTCACTGCCTCTTGTTTGTCTCTGAATACTCCCCTGAGCAACAACATGATTACGACCACTGGTAATGAAAGGGTTTTCTTTAAAAGTCCAAAATATTGTACATACAATACACATGCATCTACATACATGTACAGACACATGCACTGTATAAATAACAATCTGTATCTGTAATTCTCATTTTTCCTTAGACCCTGCCAAGATGAGTTTGAGCATTTCAGTTTGTTTCAAGAAGAAATATATTAATATCCTGTGTCTCAAAATGCAATTTCTTTACTTGGAATATACTCCATTCATTACAATGGAACAATGAGTGCAAACACAACAATCATTTTAGCTCTCTGTGGTTATTGTTCTGCTATATTGGGGAAACATATATATGACCAAAAAATCTTGGTTTTTGCCTTGACCTGCAATATTTGTGCATTTTTTTTCCTATATCAAGGAAAGGAAGTAAACTTCAATATGTAATTCATCTTGTCCCTTTTCGATCTTAGGAGAAAACTGACCTTTGACATGCCAATTCATTATATTTAGCATTTAATTTACTTGTAGGTTATGTAGTATGATAGCAACTGAAGTCGCTGGTCCAATGTGCCCTTATCTTTTGATCTTTACTGGAGTTTTACTTCTCTTTAACATGAAGATGCAGCTACAGCTCTTCACCTTCATCAATCCTTTGAATACTGCTTTGGCTCTTGAACTAAAGATGTGTTCTCATGTAGAGTTCATAAGAGACTTAAAAATCTTTGTAACTTTTATTAAGATGCATGTTTTAATTACGTTAAAGAGAAAACTAAATTTATTTACTATTTGAACTGTTGACTCTCCACATGAAAGCCAGAAAAGTGAGATCTTGACAGTTTCTACAAAGGTTAAAAGATTTTTTTATGTTTAAAACCTACAGACTTTTTGCAAATATACATAGTAAAAACTGTGCAGTTATAATTCTCATCAAGATGTAGACTCTAAAATAATTAAAGCTTAAAATAAGATATATTAAGAGAAAAAAAGGTCAGATTAATAAAAAAGCTAAGTAGTACCTTAAAGAGAAGGACAGATACTTGATAATAAATGAAAACAGAGACTAAAAAATCAGTTTTCATGGAACTAATGAAAAGCCTAATTAAATTAAGATGGGCACTTCTGATTATCAGTCAAAACTTATTTCCTAGCAGCAGCAATGCTATGGTAATTTTTTGTTTTCTCCTTTAATTTTAATAAGCTAGTAGAACTTCGAAAAATAAATATTAAATCTGGAAGCAATCTGGAAACCTGTGCCTGCAATATTAACGGAGGCAAGGCATAGAGCTAAAAAATAAAATAGAAATCTGTCTCACTTTTTTTTCTTTCCCCTCATTCATACACTAACACATGTTTAAATTAACCTCTTCAGAGGATAGATTAAGAACAGGGTCTCAAGGAAAGAATGTTTCCCTTTCTGTACACAGCAAACACACTGTATGTACTGTGAAGTAAAGGGCAAGATTCAACTTTTTATTCTTAGGGAGTTATAACACAAGAAAAGGTAAACTAACTTTTTCTTTCCTTCTTTCTCTTTCTCTCTTTCTCTCTCTTTCTTTCTTTCTTTCTTTCTTTCTTTCTTTCTCTCTCTCTCTCTCTCTCTATCTCTCTCTCTCTAAGAGGAGGAACATATTTGCATCTTGATTTGACCTGACTGATTGCCTTTGGTCTGACTGGTAGGTATTGTGTACCTCAGCGTGTAGTGCAAGACCTTAGGATGAGCAGATGTTCTTTCCTTCTATACACATGGTATTTTCCAGAATATATCAAGCCTGTATTAATATGTCCATTTTATGCATACCAATGTTTGTACTTGGTTGAGGATCAGAAAGATGGGATAGGCTTCTGCTTAAGAGAGTCTGTGTTGAATTTAGGAAATCTAGCACTTCCACCACACTCTAAATGGGCACCACTTAGCGCATAACTGGAAGTGGCTTATAAACCAGGAACTTACTGGGCTCATTTATTTGCTTTCAAAGTGTTTGAAAGCTTGTTAGCTTGTTCTAAATGAAGTCCAGCTATTGGTGAGGGACAACCATTCAAAGATATTATTTTGAATATTTTTGTGGCAGTAAAAAATTTAATTAAAGATTCTTGAAATAACAAGCATAGAGAGTGTACAAAACTGAAGGGAAGTTTGCTGACTATTGCAAATGCAGCCTTTTTGGTAGTCACACACCAGAAAATATGGGCTAATTATCAGATTCTATGGGCTATGCAAAAACCTTGCTCTTACTGCCTGATGGCATCATTATGAATTGGAGAGAACTTGCAGTGATACAGGATCAAACTGCTGTTCCTATCTAGGCTAGTACAGGTCTAGTAACTGCTCAGTTTTGTATTAATATTAGTCAGGGTTGGTATAAGTGAGGATGTGCAATGTTGTTATAGCAGTTATTTATTGCAGGCTATGAACACCTGACTTTTGGAGATGTGACAGTCCAGAGAGCTGTGGTACTATGACATTTTCCTTCAGCAAGTTTTTCATCTTCCTGTCATGCACATTTGAAGCTGCTGTTTGAGGTATTAAAAGTACTGTTAGCCTCTCTTTCCCATGAGAGCAAGTCCATGAAAACTACTGCAGGAAACACTGTTAAGATTGAAAATCCTGAGATCTGAGATCTGGTCTTAACAAGCTTGGACAAACTGGTATAATATTCATTCCCAATCCTTCAGCCAAGAGTAGGGTATCTCAGCTTCCTCCAGCATTGCCCCAGGAACCATATGCAGAAGTAGTAAAAGCATTGTATAAGTTATTTATAGTAAGCCTTTGAAAGACAGACACCAAACAGTTCTGGAGGCTGCTGTCATTGCTGTGAAACTCTTAAGTATTTCTCAGAGTCTGGACTTTGTTCACATTCTGCTCCCTACAAAACCCTTCTCATCTTTAGTTTTACAATGTAAAACTAAATGGATGCTATACAATAATGGATGCTGTAACCAAACCACTCAAGTAGAAATATTAACTATGTATTCTATTTGCTATGATAAAAAAACTCTATTAGATTAGTATTAGATATCATTAGACATTCTAAGGAAGATTAATTTCACCACAAGTAAATCACCACCATCATCATCGTGTAGCATTTCATCAACAGGTAGAGACTGCTTGCTAGTGTTTTTCATTTTAATGAATGTCTTTTGGCATAGCACAGAGGTTCTGCTATCTTAGAGCACAACAGACAAAAGCCAAAACTGAGATTGTTCATCCTAACAACATCCTAAACACAGAGATTTATTCATCCTGGAAAATTATGCAAGAACCTACTCAGATCTGCCAAGAACTGAACAGGATTAAAATGTGTGTTTTAGAATATGAATATAGGGATTTTCTGTTTGGATAATAACTTTGTATGGGGAACAACAGGAATCTGAATACATTGATATTCTGATATGCCTTCTAGCTCTTCCACCATTTTCCTCAGAGAAGAAAACAACTGGAAAAACACGTTTTGGTTCATTATTGGAAGAACACTTCTGTAACGCTTCTGTTTCTATATCCACATAGGCAGATACCTGTATTTAATGGATTTAGAATAATTTACCACATTTGTCCCCAGTGATATGAAGTATGTATTTTTTTAAATAACATATACAGTCCGGGAATATTTAAGAAAAGGAGAATTTTTAGAGTTTTAGAGTTTTTTTTAATTTTCTACTTAAAAATATTCAGTAGTTTTTTCCTTGCAGAAAATAAAGTTTTTACATTGGAAATATTGTAAATTGCCCATTAGTTGTTAGGCAACAACAACTCACACATCCTCGTCTTGACATTTTCTTCATTATTACAGTCTTTAAAGATTCAGTTTTGAAAAATTGCTCTAATCACAGAATCTACATGAACTCCAGCTTGCAGAAGAAACCCTAATGAAATTCCAGGAGCATTTCTGTACCAAAATTTTGCAGAAAGTAATTCTTCTTTCTCCGAATTAGAATGGCCATGATATTTAACTTGAAAAATAAAGCATGGGTGGGATAAAGAAAGAAAAAGTGCGGCCACAGGCTTTTTACATTGTATTGCACTTCATAACTGCAAGTGAATACCTGCAGTTGTATCTTAAGGCTTTCCAATTCACTTCAGTGTGTGGTATCAGTTGCCCAGCTGATGTTTTTATGCTTTTAAATGTAATTGATCCCCAGGTGGTCTAAAATCATTAGAAGGTCTTTGGAAGCCTATCTCTAGATTTAGGTATTGAATTTTATCTGCAAGGATTCTGCTCACTCTCCATCTAGCTCTGGGGGACATTTATTTAAACAGCATTTCAGTAGCTTATTCCTGGTCTTTTCCAGAGTTTTTACTTTTTGGGCTGCTGTGGTTTAACCCTGGTAGGCAGCTAAGCACCGCACAACCTCTTGCTCAGTATTGTCCAGTGGGATATGGGAACAATCAGAAGAATAAAAGTAAAAAAAATCCTCATGGGCTGAAATAAAGACAGTTTAATAAGTAAAGCAAAACTGAAAGCATGGAAAGTAAAACAAAGAACTAATTCACCACTATCCATGGCAAGGGAGGTGTTCTTCCACCTCTAGGAGAGCACGATTCCATCACACCTAACAGTGACTTGGGAAGGCAAACACCACCACTCCAAATATCCCACTTCCTCCTTCTCCCCCCAGCTGTATGTGCTGAGCGTGATGCCACAGGGTATGGAATATCCCTTGGGTCAGCTGGGGTCAGCTGTGCTGGTCGTGTCCCCTCCCAAGTCCTTGTGCACCCCCAGCCTCCTCACTGGTGGGGTGGGGCTGGGAGCAGAGAAGTTCTTGGCTCTGTGTCAGCGCTGCTCAGCAATAACTAAACCAACCCTGAGAAATCAGCAGTTTCCATCAGCACTGAGCTCCTCCCCTTCTCTGCAACCAGGACAGTCACAAACCCACAGCATAGTCCCATACAAAACACTACAAAGAAATTTAACTCTATCCCAGCCAAACCTGTAGATTATTTGTGCCACCAAGACAGCTAATGCCATAAAGGTTAATGAGCTAGCACCTCTTAGATTCTGCTGGTAAATCAAATCTGGAGATTTAAGTCAAATTTTTAAAACTTCTATCTCACAAGTTTCTCCAGTCTTTTCAGCTTAGATTGTCTCATGTGGAGTAGGGCTCCTCTGGAGGGTATACTCATGAGATGAACAAGAGATATTATCTCATCCACTATTTCCACTGTCTGCCTTCTGCTCTGGGCTTGGCCTGAGGCTCCTTCATTCTAATGTATCCACTGAGAGAGCTTTTTGACAGTCCCTTGAAATGTGTGATTCACTACTTACCTGTATCACCTTGATTTAAGATGTAGTCTTTTCTCTACAAGGGATTGTGGGTGGTTAGATTTTTGAGAAGGTAGCTTATTTTACCTCTGAACATTTTGAAAGTACAGTAGTGAATATTCTTGGAGCTGAAAGAATTTCTGCTTTAAATTTCTCTGGCATTTTTTGATAACACTGTAATCTGAAAGAGAGGAAAAAGAAATTCCTCATTTAAAATGTAAACTATATCCTGATGCAAGCACTCTTTAACGGTTCCCAGCCATCAACCAGAAACCATCCCCTGTTATGAGACAGATTTTCCAAATTGTCACGCAGGAGCAAGCAATAAAAATGTTTTGTAAATATGAGACAAAATGGCTGCAGTATATGATTTTTAAAACCAATAAAATAATTTGTTTGCATTTCACAAAAAAACCCAAATATCCATATGTGGAATTACCACAGACTGACATTTACACAAATAGGAAAAATAAATCAATGATTAAAATAAAGCTTTCATTTTATTTCTCAAAGTCTACTCTCTTCCAATAATGAAACTAAGAGAAATCACAATATTAACAGGACAATCACCAATTCTGTTCTAGCTGAAAAAGCAAAAGCAATGCTTAATATTGTTCACTTTCTAGCCCTTGCATACAGGCACTTTTGGGAGAAGTAGAGAATGACCTTAGGCTCTGGTGCTTCTCAGCTGCCAGAATAACTTCTTGGGCAGCCAGGCTGCTGTAAATTGCAGTATGGATTAGATTGCCCCTGGCTGATTCTAAAGTCAGGGGAATAAAGTATGGCTTTGTTTCCATTTCCTCAGCTGTGCCAGCTGAAGAGCCAGCCTAAAAGTTCACCACTTGCTCAAGGCATGTAAGGGTGTCACAGACAGAGCTGATAGTCATGTGTGCCTGAAGGACTGGAGGCTGTCAGCTGGCCTGTGAACCAGCACATACGCTGGTGTCCTCCCATGTATTTGTGCACTGCTTTGTACAATGGATGTCTGACACTTTCTCGTGCCTTTAGGTACCCTTGTACTACAAATAAATAATGCTATACTAAATATATAGGAGCAAGACAGAATATTCCTCGGTATTCAAGCAATAAATTCTCTTATTTTACAAATATTGACTGTTCTGAGAATAATTGACATTCACATGAAGAGAATATCTATGCAACTCAAGACAGAATGATTTGCTTAAAAATTTAGAAAATTATAATCTTTAAAAATATCCTGCAATTATCTTGTTTTCTAAGAAGGAAACTTTTAAACAGTCATATGATAATGTTTTTAAATGCTTTTTAAGAATTGCAAACTGATTCATTTTTCGGTGATTTATTTTCAACAAAAAGAAGACTTCTTTAAGCTAAACTCTTGGCTGTTTAGTTTGGTGGATTTCAGCTCAAAGATGAGCTAGCCCTCAAATTCAGCTATTTCCGCCCCATTTCTGTAACTATTCAAATCCAACAGTGGAATCCCTCATGTGACCTGGCATGCTGTGTGAGCTCTGCTACATGATGAGCTTTACCTTGGCTGTCTCAGGTCAACAGTGAAATCTACCATTAAATATATATCATGGATATATCTTGGTAGTCTTTCACCTTTGATTTTTTATATCTATGTTCCCACAGAAAAGAGTATTAAAAATCTTTGTACTTAGAATTTACACTGTATAGATTCCTTGAAAGTATATAAAAGCAAATTACTGTGAAGTATAGAAAATAATACCAATGTCCCATGATACATCTATTATAGAAGAAGTAAAATATCATAAGAGGTAGATATCAATGTATGTCTTCCTCTACCCTTAGGAATTTAGTCCCACAAAGAAACAGCTCAAATCTTTTTCAAGTTTTATGAGGGCTTCTTTAAATATTTAGAGTTGGGAAAGCCACTTCTTTTCTACCTCAGGCTGATAAAAGAGGAACTTCCTTTACTCTTTTTAAAACATGAAAGGGGCAAGATCCCTAACATCAGAAGCCTTCTCCCTTTTCTCTTAGAATGGTTCTTTCAAATCTTCAAACAAGAAAATACTTTCCTCTGTAGTTCCTGATTTTCCACCAGCTAGAGTGCTTTTAATCCCACTGGGCTCTTGTGTGTGGGTGTGTGTGTGTGCTGGCGTGCCTGTGCCTGTGTGTATGTTAGAGTGATCCTTTCACTTTTAAGCACTGTGGAGATTGCAAGGAAGGATGTCTTATTTATTGCTGTTACTTTAGCCAGTCCACCTGCCTATATACTAAAGAATTAACAACAATAAAATGTTATCAAATATTATATTAAAATAAGACAAGAAAAGCCAAATAAACCATAAAAGAGCAATTCTGTTCCTTTTTTTCAACAATTTCAACCCATACTCCCTTCATTTTCCTGAATGTTTTTAAACACCTTGGGAAAGTGTTTGATTATAATTATTTAATGTATAATGTCTGCCATACACTAAAGGAGTTGGTACAACTAAGGAAGGAAGCGGTCAGATCTCATTGCCTTCACAGTACCAAACCTGTCCCTTCCTACCTTAACAGTAGTCTACAGATTCTGAAGCATGTACAAATGCAGCGTGAGTATGCACAGATACAGTGACTGAAAGAGGGAAAAAAATCCTGGTTCTGTGCCCTGTCCCAAGCTGCACATCCTCAAAATTCAAGCTGAGGGAAAGCATGCTAAGGATCTCTGTTGTTGCAGTGTGCTGCAACTGGGTTCCTCGTGGCCAGGGATGGTGCAGCTGCCAGCGCCGGGCATGGGAACAAACGGGACGGGTCTTTGTTTCAGAAAGCTCGAGAATCCCCCAAACCCCCGGGGAGGAGGGGCGGGATGGAGAGGAAAGACCGGGCAAAGGCAGGGTCGTGGGGTTTTTATAGGGTATCGCAGGGGTGGGGTCAGGGTTTGGGTCAAGGGAGGAGCTATTAGCCACACAAGAGAGGTAAGATCAAATTCCTGTCTCTTAGGAACAGGGACATTCTGCACTCTGTGCAATCTAACAGTAACAGTATAGAAAACAGATGGGGTTGTTATTCAAACACTCAAACCCCATTAGTTCAAGTCATAAAATCTTAGATTAGATCTTAAATCAGACTGGTTGTAATTAGATTCTCAAGACTTGCAATGATCCTGTAAACTTTCTCCTTCAATGTCCAGAGGAGTGTTTTGCTTACATAATTAAAATGATACACTTTTTAAGCATGTTGAAAGAAACCTTACATACACTCTTAAAAGAAACAGTCCTGTGGTGACATAGGGTGATTAACTTCAGTTACATGCACTTACTGAACTTTTCAAAGTGCTCGACACTAAAAGCTACTTATACATAATTTATGTCATACTTGCTGGCTGAACTCTGTTCTTATACTTCATGCCTGCCATTTTCATGAGCATAATAGCAATAATCCATCATGTATATGTAAAGCATTCTGATGCTGTTTGCAGGTTGATAAGGATAAAGATACAATGAAAAGATAAATAGATGATGGTTGCACAAAGCCCTGGGATTATTAGATTTTAGGAGGGAAAACTTTATTTTTTCATAATTATATTAACTCTTGGGTACTGTGTTTTCTGCAGCAGCACTGTACTATAGTGGTAAATGTTAACTGTCTATGTTTCCTTATAGGACATGGTTAATCAACGCAAAGTCCAACTGACTTTTATTCTTATTAGGGCAATATTGCAACTGTCATTAATACATTTAATTTGCTCAGAGCCACTGGGGGCTTGCAAACTGTTTATAGCTATGGAGCTGGACTTTATATGTATACTTCATTTTTCAGTAGCATCAGGGTAAATAAATAAAGGTTTGTATTTAAATATCACCATCTCAAAAGGGTTTATTGGAACTTAGCTGATCATGTGGAACAAATTCTAGGTTTGTAGAATATAAAATTGCCAATTCCTTTCTTATCAACATATTGTTGGGGGCCAAGAGATGTGATAGTTCCCAATGAGTCTTCCTGGAAATTGGACCTGTACAACATGCATTCTTAAGGCAGCATCTGGATGGTTTAAACTCTAGCTTGTTTAATGTATGCCTATCTGACTCCTTTCACAAACAAAAAGAGAACTTAGGTATTAAAATATTTGAACAGAAAAAGAGTTGGTCTGAACAGAAAGGTTAAAGACTAGCTTTGTGGGACATAAGCAGTGATCTTGATGTTAATAGTGTTCAAAAGAAAAAAAAGGATCATCTGAAAATTACGTGCAGTAAAACATGACTGAAAGTAATAATAAAGGGTATTTATCATATGCATTAAGTTTTTTAGGGCTCTAAGTGATTATTTTTGAATATGTTCAGTATGTGTTACTCAGTGGCACTGCTCTCAGAGATTAGCTCTGAATAAAGTTAATTAGCTGCGAATAAATTTCTGTTAATAAATTTTAAAAAGTTTTGTGAAATATAGTAGCTTCATGCAGAGACACTGACAAACTATGAATCAGTTTCCCACTGAGAGGCAACCTAATTAAACAGGTTGAGAGCTGCACTAACGTGGCTGTGCTGCTGTGTTGGGTTTGCATGGCAAGGTTTGGTAGTGGGGGGTCTACAGAGTTGGCTGATGTGGGATGCTGCCAGAAGCTCCCCCATGTTCAACAGTGCTAATGCCAGCCAGCTCCAAGATGGACCCACTGCTGACCAAGGCATCTGGGATAACATACCTAAGAAGAGGAAAAAAACTGCAGTGGAACAGCAGTAAGAAGAGAGACATGAGGAAGACGCCACAGCAAGAACTCTGCAGACACCCAGGTCACTGAAGAAAGGGAAGGAGGTGCTTCAGACTGGAGCAGAGATTCCTCTGCAACCCACGGTGAAGACCACGGTGAGGCAGTTGTGCCTCTGCAGCCCATGGGGGTCCATAGTGGAGCAGAGATCCACCTACAGCCCATGGATTCCCAAAGGACACTGTGACCCTCTGGGAAGCCCACACTGGACCAGGCTCTTGGCAGGACCTGTAGACTCTTGGAGATAGGAGCCCACATGGGGGGAGTTTGCTGACAGGACTTGTGACCCCTTGGGGGATCCATGACAGAGCAGCTGGTTTCTGAAGTACTGTACCTCATGGGAGGGACAAACACTGGAAGAGTTTGTGAAGAACCATGGCCTGTGGGAAGGATTCAGGTGGAAGAGGTTGTCTTTTGTGAGAAGGACCCCACACTGGAGCAGGGGAAGAGTATGAGGAATCCTCTCTCTGTTGAGGAAGGAGTGGCAGAAACAGCATGTGTTGAACTGATACCACAACCCTCATTCCCCGAGCACTGCTGGTAGGGGAGGAGGTAGAGAAATCAGGAGTGAAGTTGAGATTAGGAAGAAGGGAAGTGTGGGGGGACGATGCTTTAAACATTTGGTTTTATTTCTCATTACTCTACTCTGGTTTTGATTGGCAATAAATTAATTTACATGAGTTGAGTCTCTTTTTCCTATGACAGTAATTGATGAGTGATCTGTCCCTGTCCTTATCTTGACCTACAAGCCTTTTTTTATATTTTCTCTTCCCTGTCCAGTTGAGGAGAGCAGTAATAGAGTGGCTTTAGTGGGCACCTGACATCCAACCATGGCCAATCCTCCACAGCTGCCTTCAGTTCTGGGGAAGTGATTGGGACCCTATGCATAGCACTTCTCTGCTCCAAGGGCTGTTGTGATTTAACCCCTGCTGGCAACTAAACTGGTCTCAGGGACTTTCTTACTCCTCTGCAGTGGAATGGGGAAGAGAGTTGGAAAAGTGAGAAAACTCATGGGCTGAGGCAATGGGTAAAGCCAAAGCTGTCCAGGCAAGGAAAACAATAAAAGGAATTCACTGCTTTCCATTGGCAGGCATGTGTTCAGGCATTTCCAGGAGAACCTGGTCTTATCACGCAGAAGGGTGAGTTGGGAAGACAAAAAACATCACTCTGAGTGTCACCACCCTACTTCTCTCTTCTTTCCCTAGCTTTATATGCTGGGCATATGTGGTGTAGAATATCCCTTGGGTAAGTTTGCATCATCTGTCCCAGTTTTGTCCCCTTTAACTTCTTGTGCATTCCCAGCCTCACTGCTGGTGTGCAGTGAGAAGCAGAAAAGGCTCTATGCAAACAGCTGTAGTGAAAATATCCCTGTATTATCAACAGTGTTTTCTGCACAAAATCCAAAACACAGCCCCATACAAACTATGATGAAGAAAATTAACTTTATCCCAGCTAAATCCAAGCCCTAGAAAAAATTTTGCATTTTTAGGATAACATTCCTTCTCCACATAAGTCACTGGTGACAATTCGTACTGTCTTTAACAGGACTCAGTCTGACCTGTTTTAGAGTCTGTTCCTATATATGGGTAAGTATTATGGTGCTTTAACAATAAAGAAGAAATTGTGCAAGAATGAAGTTAGAAAAGCCAAGGAACAAGGAACAAATACACACCATATGAAACTTGGGTAAAAGGAAATAAGAGAAAGTTCCTCAAATTCATTAAAATAAAGAAAAGATGAAAGAAATTAAATTGCTGTTATTTAAAAGAAATGAGGACCAAATAACAGATGACATAATGAAGTGCAAAGTCTTTGCTATATTTTTTTTAAATCTTCACCAAAGAGGTTAATTGTGACCAGCAGCTTAAAATAATTAACATTAGTAACTAAGCGTTAGAACTATAAGCCAGAAATGGTTAACAGACAGAAAAGTTCTTAGATCACCACAACTTAACAACATTTTTCCCTAAAGTATTTATGATCTGAAATCTTCTATGAACCATTAGCAGTCACCTTTGAGAACTTTTCAGAACAGATAAAGGCTGAGGGGACATCTAATAGAAAAATACAACAAGTAAACATGAAGGAAAAAGATTATTATGTATCATCCCTAGCTTACACTTAGAATGTTAAGACAATAAATTATTAATCAGTGATTTTTCTCTCTGAGCACCTAGAAAATCTGAAGTTGATTAAAAGTAACCACAAGAGAGTTACTGAAATCACAAAAGGGCTTCAAATCACAACAGGCCAATCTGATACCATTCCATGGCAGCACAATTAAGTGAGTAACAGAGAAGTATTTACATACTTTTTCTTTGCTGACATGTGACAATTCCATATGACACTGTCAGAAGTATGGTAATATGTTCCCATTGGAAATTACAGTAAAGTCAGTTAAATCACTTAGCAGAAACATCTTAGCATCTGTTCACTGACAGTCTGAAAGAAATAACTGAAGTGCAGCATTATGCAATATTTTTATTACAATTGAAGGATCAGTATTTGTGGATAGCATTAACCAAGAAAGTTATAGAAATTCTGGAAGGTAGAATTATATTCAACACAGTTTTGATAAACTGAAGAAATGGTACAAAGCAATAAAATAGGATATAACAAAGACATGCAAACTGCCTAGGAAGGAAAATGTAAAATGCAGAATGTCTTGCTAGGCAGATATACTGCAGAAAAAGGGCTCAGGATTACAATGGGTTGCAAATGGAACATTAACCAATATTGCAAAACCAGCAGAAAAAGTATGATTTAAAATATGTAAGTCCTGAGACATACGGAGTAACTATTTCACTCTAGTCAGCATTTGTGAAGTGTTAAGAGGATTACTGAATGCAGTTTTAAGTCCTAAGGAAAGGAGGGGATGAGATAGAAGCAACACAAGGTTAATAGATGTAGAAAATATGACCACTCTCAAAGAACGAATGAAAAATATTAAAAGCCTTTCTTATTTAGTCTTGAAAAGAGAACCTGGGTGTCATGTGTTAATCTTCCAATATACAAATTGTTGCAAGGAGAACAATCATTTGTTGTCAATGCTGCCACCAAATGAAAAACAAAAATAATTGGTTGCAGTAGGAGGGATTTTTGTTGTATATCTGGAACACTTTTATATTACAGTTAAGAACAGCTTACCTAAATCAGTTGTGGACTGTCTGTCTACCTATTTGGTCTACCTGGACTTTAATAAAGCTTTTGACACTGTTTCCTACAGCATTTTCCTGGAGAAATTGACTGCTCGTGGCTTGGATGGGTGAGCTGTTCACTGAGTAAAGAACTGGCTGGATGGCTCGGCCTAGAGAGTGGGGGTGAGTGGAATCACATCCGGCTGGTGTTCCTCAGGATTAAGTGCTGGAGCCAGTCCTGTTTAATATCTCTATCAATGATCTGAATGAGGGGATCAAGTGCACCCTCAGCCAATTTGCAGATGACACCAGTTTGGGTGGGAGTGTTGATTTGCATGAGGGTAGGATGGCTCTGCAGAGGGATCTCAACCTCTTGGAAGAAAACCAAGACCAGTTTGATGAGTTTAAGCTGAAGTGCTGGATCCTGCACCTGGGTCAGAGGAACTACAGGCAATGCTACAACCTTGGGAGAGAGTAGCTGGAAAGCTGTATGGGGGTGCTGTTTGACAGCCGCTGAGCATGAGCCAGTGTGTGCTCATGTGGTCAAGAAGGCCAGTGGCATCCTGGCTTGTGTCAGAAGTAATGTGGCCAGCAAGACCAGGGCCGTGATCATCCACCTGTACTTGGCACTGGTGAAGCCATACCTCAAGTGTGTGTCCAGTTCTGGGTCTCTCCCTTCAGGAATTGAGTCACTCCCTTCAGGAATGTGTCCAGAGAAGGACAGTGGGACTATGAAGAGCCTTAATAACAACACTTATGAGAAGTGGCTGAGGAAGCTGGAGTTGTTTAACCTGGGGAACAGGAACTCAGAGGAGACCTTTTCACTCTCTACAGCTACCTGAAAGGAGGTTGTGGACAGGTGGGGGGCAGCCTCTTCTCCCAGGTAATGAGTTACAGGGCAAAAGGAAATGGCCTCAAAGTCATGCCAGCAAAGGTTTAGATTGGATATTAGGAAAAATTTCATCACAGAAAAGCTTGTCAAGCACTGGAACAGGCTACAAAGGGAAGAGATTGAGTCACCATTCCTGGAGGTGTTTAAAAGAGCTGTAGACGTGGTGCTTGCAGGTGTGGCTTAGTAGTGAACTTTGAGGTGGTAGGTTAAAGATTGGACTCAACTATCTTAGAAGTCCTTTCCAGCTTAAATTATTTTATAGCTATGAAATTACAGTTACTTTCAAAACATCTTTTAAAAAAAATTACAGCCTTGATATTAAAAAATTTAGGAGTTATTCTACTTGGTTATTTAGTGTAACAATGTGTATAATGAATATTTTCCATATACTATAGCGAAAAAGTTTTCAGTAAAAGAGTTTAGTAAACTTTTTTTTTCTCATTGTGCTAAATGAAAGGCATAATCTTACAGCATAGCAAGTATTGAAGTAATCATTACTTCAGCATATCTTCTCTAATATATTTATTTATATTTCAGCATAAAAGGTTTTTTCTGGGTCACCTGGATCTTGAGGTTTCTTGAAAAACCCTCACATTATCTGTACTTATAACTTTTTTTCAGTCTCCAAACACATTAAAGGTCACTGATACAGGAATTGACTTTTACTAACTTGTGTGCAAATGGGAAAAAAATCTTTGATCAAAACCTTTAGTCACTAAATAATTAAGGATTATCAGAATGGATAAAATCTTGGAAAAACTTATCTGAAGGTCAGTTTAACGCTGATTTGTTTGAAAAGATTCATCAATGCCTTTAAAGGTGTTTTTGTTGCACTAATAAAATAAAATTTTTATCTAATTGTGGGAAGGTAAAATGAATTTGGTTTTGTTTTGGTGACTTGATCATGAGGAGAAGATGAATTCTTGATGCATGGGATGGTCCAAGATAAAAAAAAAAAAAAGTTCAATTTTGAGCAGTTAAAAAGAAATATAAAAAAATACAAAGTATTTCTTACTTTGTATAGAACATATCATAATGACATAAATATCAAATAATTCCTAATAATGACAGTGGAATGTGTGATATTCTTTACATTCAGTTGTATGTAGCTGTGCTTGTCATTCCATCCCTAGTATTTGTGGGATATTTAGAGTCAGACATAATTTCATTATTATTCTGACTTCTCTCAATTAGTCATTGTCAAACTGTGCACCTGACATTGACCTGTAATGTGACACGTCCACCAGGATGAGATCTGTTCTGCCTTAACTGAGAATGTCAAGTTCCTTACAGTGAACGGATACCACCCTACACTTTTTAGTGAACTCACAACTTGTTTCTGAGTTAAATCAAAAAGAAAAATAATTCATTAAACTGCCTAACTCTTTGGGGAGTCCCTTAGAAATGTCTGTCATCTTAAGAGGTTCTAGCATTAATCAGACACTTAAGAGTGGCCAAGTAGTACCAATGCAGCCTAATTTTGGATTTGCTTTTTATGATTATTGCTTGAACTCAATCTGGACAGCACATACCCAATGAATATAAAATACATTCTTCTACAACCCCTCACTTTTCAACAACTATTTCAAAAATATCATTTTAATAAAGGAAACATGTCATAATAGGATTCCCCTCTTTTCCCTGTTTTAATAAACATAATAGAAACAAAAAATAAAGGTAAATTCAAAATTAGTTTAAAATTGATTTTCCCAATATTAGCTTTAGAATTCAATTCTTAACACGTAGCCTTCTAAGAACGTATCTTGAGGGTAAAAACATTGTATTTTACCCCTTTTGATGTTGGAAATTATACAGGTGGATTTACCATTCACTGAATGTGACTTATGTTATGGACTAGGGTCCAAATAATGACATTATTCAGTCCCTATTCACATATATAATAAGAAACATGGAGAGAATAATATATAATGAAGGACTATTAATCTGAGTGATTATTCACAGAAAGAAATTGTATATTTACTAAAATAAAATTTTCCTTTGCAATACAAGTGAGGAACAGGAATTTCCAACCTTCTAACTGTCCTCTTATTTAAGCAATTAAATAAGTCAGAAAGAGATTTGACTGTACAGTTCTCTGTGAATACAATATTTCCAAATTAAATTAATTGCTCTACGAAACATGACAAAAGCAATTAAATGTAAGTGCTGATCCTGGCCAGTGTATCTTGCTGTAGCCTGCTCCAAGCCTCTGGCTTACAATATTAAAGGATTGAACAGATTTAAAGTTTGTAAAAATTGCCTTCTCCTTTTTATGAAGCAGTGTATAAACAGGTGTAAAATTATTTTCTTTAAAGTCATAAGTAAAAGAGACCAAAATGCAATATACTTTTGTAACAATCATTACTAATCAATATATATTGAATTTTTAGTGAATATTGTCAAAATCAAGTATTCAACTTTATACTGTACATTCAATCAATTGAAATTATAACAATTTTAAAAATTGTTGGAAATTACATAGGTTGGCTAAGGAGTACATTCTATGAAATCTGTTTGTAGCCACAGAATCACACAATCATTTAGGTTAGAAAAGACCTCTGAGATCATCGAATCCAACCTTTGACTGATCACCACCTTGTCAACTGGACCATGCCACTGAGTTCCACATCCAGTCATATCTTGAACACCTTCAGGCATGGTGACTCCTCCAGCTCCCTGGTCAGCCCATTCCAATATTGAACAACCCTTTCTGTGATGAAATTCCTCCTGATGTCCAGCCTAAACCTCCCCTGGTGGAGCTTGAGGCCATGTCCTCTTATCCTGTCTCTGGTTGCCTGGGAGAAGAGACCAACCTCCACTTTGATACAAACTCTTTTCACGTAGTTGTAAAGAGCAGTAGGGTCACTCCTTAGTCATTCAGTGCGAAAAAAGGAAGAAAAAGATAATGCCCAACCAACTTCCTCATACTTTAAAAGTCATTTTACAGTCTTTATAAGCTTTTACTTGGATAGCACTTTGCACAATAATAGATGCTGAAAAATAGTAAAATTAAAAATACAAATTTTTGAAAGATTATATGGAGCTTGTAATTCATGATCCTAAATTGATTTTAGAAAAAAAAAATCAGTTTAAAGACACAGTAGATTCATAAGCTTTGCAATTATTTGCAGCTGGGTCTCAGACACCATGGATAATATATTTTGTTTAGTATCATGTTTCTTTTGAAAAATCTCTTAGAATGGAAATGACACATTAGACTTTCCAGTATGGATTTCTGTTTCATGTACACAGAGATATTTTCCAATGGTGTTCTATGGTACATTAAGTACTACAATTATGTAGGGATTTGAAAAGAAATGTGTCACAAAGCAATACAGAAATATACTTTGCAGTGCAGAATATAAAATAAGACAAAAAAAAATACTGAGCATTTTTTTTCCAAAAGTTCCAAAAAATGTTTCCATTTATAAGGCATGATTTAATTATTAAATAATGAATGATAACTTTTTCCTACATGATAAAATAGGAATGTGTACATAATAGAAAAATCGATGGAAGCATGAAAGCACTGACAAACCAGCACTTGTGTCGGTCTCTGGGAGGGAGGGACTGAGTCATTTGTGCAGATTGTCCACACAGTCTCCAGCTGTTCAGGGAGGCTCAGGAGAAGTGGCTCTAAGGGAGGGCAGTTCCAGAAGGATCTCACAGATGTTTCCAGCAACCATTCTAGGGCCAGTGAGTGTTTCTATAACCTGATTCAACCTAAAGTCAAGCCAGTCAGGGTAAGCTGCCTAGCACAGTAAAGTTGTGAGGACCCTAATTCAGGTGCTGAAGTCAATGCAGGTTAAATACCAATGCTGGCCGACATAGAGGGAGCCTCAAGGATGCACTTGCACTGCCTTTGGGACTGGTGGTGCTGTCACTGCATAGCTTTGGTGTTTGCTTGCCTCATGTGGGACCCTGAGCACAGACTGTTGGTTCAGACAGAGCTTCTTTTGAATCTATGAAAATGTCAAGTGTTCTCATCTCTTTATTCAACATTAAAACTCAATTTATAGGAATAAAGAATACTAGAAACAATAAAAAAAACCCTGTTATCAGGACATATATGACTTGACCCCTAAAAAATATTACGAAATAAATTTTAAAAATTGGTGGAATAAAAGGAATGTATTTTATGCATATTAGCTGAATAAGAGACACCATTTTCCCTATATCCTCTCTACTCTCAAAATTATTTTAATTTTTTAACATCAGTATTCATTTTACTCTGAAAAAAAATGTTTCAGATGTTACTTTGATAAACTGTAATTATAATATAATCATATGAGATTTTCAAAAGCAATCACACTGATCAGTCAGCAAGGTCAAAATTGTTATTGACTTTGCTTATGGCAAAGACTGATAAAAATTTAATCCTCCACAAAGTGTTTTGAAACCAAGTTTCTGAGAAATTCAAAACAATAAGGCTTGAAAATGTCTTTTCTATATAGACTCATGCTGGATTTTTAATTCTTTTATTGTGATTACCAATAATTATTTATTGCTATCTATATACTGGTAATGCTGTCTTTGAGATCTCTCATTTAGTTTCAAGCAAACTACTGCAATCTGTTTAGCATCCCTTGCTGAAAATATGCAACGAGAACAGCATGTGTTATTTTGTGTTAAATTAGATTTCAGGCAATAGGTATTTTTAATCACCAAGTTTACATGTTATAAAATAGCAAAAAATAAGCTTAATTCCTTTCCTGATTATCTGAGACATTGGAGTTCAGCTACCAGTGTTGTGTCCATGTAGAAGAAAACACATAAATTGCTACCTTTAAAATGATATCATGGTTTTTTTTAAGCACTTATATGTTGAAAGACTACCAAATGTTGAAGTGTGCTCTTCTTGTATTAGAGCTAGCTTTGTCACATCACCACAGACTGGAATGTATTTAGCATTAAGGGAGGCTGACACAGGCTCTGCTTCAGGGATTTTTGATGCTCAATTTCATCCCGTATGAGTTATAATTACACTTCTTGAGAGTAGGAAGATGCTTTGTCAAAATCTTCAGAATGTGTTAGATATCGTTTCAAGACCTATTTGTAGCTCTGGAAAAACAGACAAACAGATAGATTGAAAATATAGTCAGGTTCTGTTTGCTATACACTACCCTGAGACAGCTCTTTTTATCATAGTATCTGTAGTTTTACAGGATTTCTATTGTCTCTCCTTCTGTTTAGAGAAGTTTTCATGATGTTCTATGAATCACAACGCTTTGCAGCCCAAATGAAAGTTTTACTAAATATATTTTAAAATTAAATACCCCCAAATTTGTTTTAAGGCCCTCCTTCATGCCCTGGTAATAGACAGAACAGGGGGAAAAATAAAAGGATACGATGTAGCCTTACTGCAGTCAGTGAGGATTCGTGATTGAATTACCTCTAAATTCAAGCTTTTGCACATATGTGGCAGGATAAGACATGAAAGGCTATAGTTTCAGCACCTGTGCTGTCTCAGGCAATTCCCAAATTTCTGATGTTCCTTATCCTCAGCTCCCGTTGTTAAAAATAACTAGGAAAAATGGTTTATTTTTACTCTGGATCAATTTCTCAATCTCACAGTCCAGACCTGCAAACAGTTGTGCTAGCTTAACTGAGAAAATGGCATAAGGACTACACGGGCGGTAGTGTGTTTTTATGATGTTTTAAGTTAGTTAGTTAATGTGATAAACACATATTGTATGGCTCTACGCAGATATTTACTATATGTATTATGCTATGTAGGAAAGTTATGCTGTATTAACATTTTAATAATATAGTAAATGTAGTTTTGAATTAAAACTAAGCTTTAGTAGTTAAAATAGAAACTATGCATGTGAAATATTCTTTTACTAGCTCAAAGAGAAGGAGAGGGGAGTTGAGAAATTCTTCTCACAGATAATATGCACCAAAGATTAGTCTTTCCAGGAAATAGGAATTTATGGCCTTCTTATCAACAGAGGCTTCCTTCTTCAAAAACTGACTTAGACTTGGTGTAGCCTACAGAAGATTAAGAAGATAAAAGGAAGACATGTGAAAGAAACCAGATGAATTTCTTGTTTTAAATAAAATGTATGAATAAACATTAAGTGTTTTGAATAT